>JARVKF010000406.1:0-286299 GCA_039778275.1 Seiridium unicorne
CCCCCCCCCCCCCCCCCCCCCCCCCCCCCCCCCCCCCCCCCCCCCCCCCCCCCCCCCCCCCCCCCCCCCCCCAGTTCAAACAGTAGCACTCCTCAACTGGGCCATTGATGAACTGATAAGTGGTCGCGCACGAATCATTCTCCGCCGCGGCGACGGGAAGCTTGGTACTATAGCGATGACTATTAAAAATGACCGTGTCATCATGACAATCCGTCAACGCAAAATGAGCACTGCTGTAGGCAGCCCATGGCTGTATTGGTCTCTGATCATCGCATCCCCTCTTTAAACAGGTTTTCTTTCTCTGCCATGGGTTGGATTGAATAGCAATGCAACCCGAGCGATGCTTTTCACCGAGCGTTTAATGTCTGAGGTCCTGAATCCCGGGGCGCACACCACAGACCCCTGGGAGGTGCCGAAAACCGAGAGTCGACATTGGGAATTCGTGATAGTAGGCACCCTTGTTTGTTCCGGACTCGAGTCTTCACGGTTGACATGAGTTACGACATAGAGGTATCGTTACGCATGCCGCACGCTAACACACAAAACCAAGAGTGACCCCGTGGACGGGTTACGGAATGTGGTTACATCCCTATGTCCGCTATGGATAAGCCACCCACTCGAGCCCCTCCTACCGCATTCAGGCACGAAGTTTGCCTTGGAGCCAGTCAGATTTCAGAGCTGTGCAGCTGTGCCTCATCCCTAATCGCACCAAGGAGACATGATAACTGAATTGCCGCTGGCTATTGACACAGATATTTTTCAGCCATATGCCGAAAATTTGTACCAATCTGTCCAGTATATAATTCATCGGGAGTCTGAGAACTGGCGTGCACAGTGACTCGGATAATATATTAGCGAGAGACCCAAGGCCTAAAAGCTTGTTCGTATCCATGGTTCGATAACTTGTATAGTGGGTATCCTATGACTGGTATGGCAGTATGAATCAAAGCACACCCACAGGTATCCTTTTACACATATCGCAAATAGTATCCATCCCGTTGGCGCCTAGGAAAGAAGGATTTGTCATTGCGCACGCAAGCGAAAACGCCGGATCAGGGTCGCTGCGCGTTTCAGGACCGTCTCAAGCAACTGACGATGGTACGGTACCTCCCCCGCCTCTCCGCCCATCAGGGTCTCAAGAGTCTCGTCTCTGCAGATCGAAACATTGCAATTCGCATGTCTGCAGCGAACCCATCTCTAGGCTTTTCCATATTCGTCTCGGGATGAACCGTTGCCAAATGGCATCCTCCTGCGAGAGCCGCCGTCCAAAATACCCACCGTTGAGTCCGGAGAATCTAGTGTCTGTCAATAATAGCATTTAGCAATATGGTGAATGATGGCGACTTGGTCATTGATCATGCCAAATTGATGGTCCGGAGATATGGGTATTGTCATACTGACACAATTATGCTTTTAGATTATAGACAACCCGGGAATCGTAAATCCCCGTCCGGAAATCTTGATATTCTACACCCGGTCAGTATAGCCGAATGACTATGTACATGGTAAATTGCTGCCCACGTATGGGTTGTTTGGGCTCCACAAGCCCCTAGATCCTCTTTCATGATCTTCCACAAGAATTAACAAACATTAAACGCCAATCCTATGCTGTGGGCATGTAGACAAAAGCCGACAGAATGCCAAGCGGTATCATTTGAAAAAGATATACAAGCAAATTCGCGCGCTGAAGGTTGGGGGGGTCATATCTCTTCGGTGAATCTCGAGGCGGAGCCGTGAGACCGATTTGATCCGTCCATGGACGGATGTGAGCGTCCAAGAGGATCTCTCGGAGGCGGTTCCAGGCTGCCCGAGGCAAAATACCCGGATTCCGTCACTGGCGTCCGTGCTGGGCCCGCGTGGAATACTGGTATACCACTCTCGGGTCGCATCGGCGAACCAACCGCCAACCGTGGCATATTAGGACCTGCAAACATCGCTACAGAATCGCGATAGTATGACCCATCAGTCATCATAGTATCGCGGGGATTCGTAGTAGGATCAGAATAGCCGTCCCCTCCATGCTGCAAAACAGATGGCAGTTTCCTGCCAGAGACCTTTTGGAAGCCCTTTTCAGTTCCTTCTGAAGAAGTGATTGTTCGCTGCGAGTTTCGTTTATAGCCCGTCAAATTGGCCAAAGCTGCAGGCACTGCAAATGGAATCGACCGGCGTTGAGACATCTCGCCCGTTCCGCGAGGGTCGTCGGACGGTCCACCACCACCACCACCACCTCCTCCTCCTCCTCCTCCTCCTCCTAGCACAAGGCCTCGAGTACCAGGAAGTGCGTTACCATCGCTCAGTCGCAAGCCTCGCTGCCGCTTCTTGTAACGCAAGAGCATCAAAGCTGCAATAAGAATGAGACCCACGCCAGCAACTGCACCCAAAACGCTGCCTGCGACAGTTCCTGCCGACGTCGAACTTGAGCTCGAACTGGACCCTGAGCCAGAACCGTCGGTTGAAGTAGAAGATGGTGAAGATGAATCGCCTGTTGCAGTGCCTCCGCTCCCGCTACCACCAAAACCTAGACCGGTCACAGATCCACCATCCTCGGTTCCTGTCGAGGTTGCTGTTCCGGTGAGGGATGCAAATGTTGAAGAATAACTTGATGACACGCCAAGCGTTGTAGTGTATGTGTCATTGTAAAGAATTGTGCCAGACGAATGAGGGAGCGTAGATGTAGTCAGGTTAACAGTGGAAGATGACACCGACACGGTGCCATTTGAAAAGAGTGATGTTGTTGGCGCGACTGTGGGCGATGCATCAGGTTGAGATACCCTTGTGAGAAATGTCGAGGGGTGCAACTCACCTGTCGTTGAATTTGTGACGCCGGTGAAAGTGGGGAAAAGGGTGGAAGAATCAGATGAAGGAGTGGAAGTGATCTGAGCGAAAGATTCGACAGTCGGAAATGAAGAGGTCATCGAAGAAGTGGCCGAAGTGTCTACCGACGTTGCGGAAGTAGTATCTATCGGAGAAGCAGAATAGTCTATGGACGTCGACGACGTGTCTGTCGACGGCGCCGAAGTGTCTATTGACGTTGCGGACGCTGGAGAAACAGATGATACAACGTCACTGACATCGTCGGTGATTGATGTGGTCACGTCAGGATTGCTTTCGATCCCAAATGTGGCTTCGACAGCGATTTGCGTGGTGGACGGCTCAGAGGTCTGGGTGGTGGTGCCTACGGTCGCGCCGGATGCATCGACGAGCTGAACGACTGAAACGGTTTGAACAACCTGAACGATGGTCTCGGAGCCTGAGCTGTCGTCCCGACGCTGATGCAGTCTTTCGTGGGTGTGATGCGAACGAATGTGGTTGTGGTAGTTGTGGTGAGAAGAGTGGACGTCCCGGGCCTGAAGGAGTGAAGACCCCGAAACTGGTTCGGTCATCGCGCGTGGCGGTGAATTGTGAATACGAGGTTGGAAAAGAGTGTATTGGATTCGCTGGCCAAGGTGCTGGATGCTGACTCGCTGGCTGGGGGCAGAGGGTGCGCTATGTGGGTGTCGATCGGTCGGATCTTTCCATTATTGTCCTCGTCTCGTCCGGTCCCAGAGCCTGCATACATACGCCTCGGTGCCTGTTCTGATGGTAATGCTGTCGGGGAGCTGCTCTTCCAAGTCAAGTCTCATCCGGTCGTCATTCCTGGGGCGCGGGAACCAGTCATCCACATCACGACGACCACGGTCGGCAGAGAAAAGAGGTGGAGGGAAGAGAGGAAGAGGGAGAACACGAAACGGAGCACCCTGGGGCCGCGATTTGATAATATGTCAGAGCTGCCGTTTTAATTAAAATGAGCGCTGTGTCTGGGGCCACATTCTCGTCGAAGCTCGTGTGTTTCTCCCCTGCACGAATGGGTAGCGGATGGGCACTATGGATAGGCACTTACGCAGCGAGACCATGTGTTCATTTCGCTTGCACACTGGCCGCTGCCCTCTCTGCAGTTGGGGCAGGGGCATCACCAGCAGGCCCTGCCGCCGCCAGCCAATCACAGGGCGCGGCCCGGGAGAGTGCCAAGCCAAACAGATTGGCCAGGGCCCCGGCGAGGGCCTGTCCGTTGGTCACTAAATCGGGGATCTGGGCAGTTTCTGTCCAAACAAACAGCGCTCGGTTTGCATAACCGGACATTGGGGGGCCCAGCAGCCTCGCTCGCGAGCGATATGGAGCGCTGCTCTCTAATTGAGTCCACCAAACGCTGCTGCAGTAGCATGTGGACTGGAGTCTGGTCCCTACCGTGCCTTGGGTGGCCGTCGCACAAGCTCCCGGGCTAGGAAACACAATTCGAGATCCAATGTACCGAATTCGTCCTTAGCAGATGCAGGCACCGGCGACGTCTGGGCGCTGCCGTGTCCTGGATGGCTGGAGCGGCATGCACAGCAGCGGCTAGCGCCAGCGGTGGCTTGCGGGCTACGTTAGCAGACATTCGCCTAACCTCACCTGAGATCGCGGTCGTTTGCTGTTTGGTCCCAAGGCCTCGTATTCACCCACTATTCCTATTCTCTCGTGTTGGTGCTGCTGCAGGAACACGCATCACTAGTCTTGTGTTTCGGTACACGCCCACTCGTGTCTGGCCTCTTGGGTTGGACACCGAGCACCTAATTATGAAGGCGCTCCCCCAATTCCGCAAATGCTGACGGGCTCAACCCAGATGAGGCAGGCCAATCTACGAGACCGTACACACGTAAGGTAGGTATTGTCTTTGCTTCAAAATGGCGCCAACAGACGGGGACAGGGTTGCTTCGCTAGCGGCACACAGGGTCCAGGAACGGGATCGAGCAAGTGGGCCCCAAGACCGTTGCTCTTCATTTGCCGTCTGCAGACGGCAAGGCTTGCAATCCAATTGCAAATCAATCGGCATCGAGAATGCCCCCCAAAGGACGTCATGATCTACACGCAGAGAGCCTCTTCATTGAAAAACAACATTCCAAGGGACATGGAACATTCAATTGGCTACAATATACTGACGCTGGCTACCCCCTGGATTAAAGACCCATCCAAAAAGCATGGGCAGGTGGTACGCGCACGAGTTGCTTAGGTAGCCCCAGAACGCCCACCATCAACCTATTTATAACGAGTTTTTATTTTGAGCGAAATAATGCCAAGTACAAATCAACACTGACAAAACAAGGTACATGTAGTTATACACCGATCTGTATAAATATCGCAAGACCTTGATATCAGTTCGGTATCATTCGTCTGGCTTTCTTTTGAGACAAAACATACGCGCCATCCCATGTGTCAATTGCTGGACGAGTTTTTATCTATGGGCTGCCGGGTTAGGCAGTTCCATCAACTGAGTTGAGCTTGCAGCTAGTCGGCGATCAGGTTCTTAAAGAACAGTCGTAGTGAACAAAGGAAGAAACACGAGTGAACTGTAGCTATTAAATGAGCTAAGAAGCGCTTTCAGCGCCACACCTTGACATCTGAGTTTAGACTACTCAGTACGCATCGTGTTTTAGGTGTCTAGTCGATTTGAGAGTGAAGTTCTCATCCCAGCACAATTTTTCTTGTTCTTACATGCTGACTGGCGCGTCCAACAGACGAGTAACCGATGAGTCTCCTTAGTTTCCTGTTTTACTCATGGCGCAGCCGTTGCACACGGGCTGGGCCTATTGATAAATGAACTGCTGAAGCAGACGAAATGCCACCGCCTTACGATTATTAGTTGCCATCACGTCGTTTGTCGCTGCATAATTGATGTCCTGTGAGGTGAGCTGCTGGCTGTTACTGTCAAAAATCCACGCTAGTGCACGAATCCTAGTAGCACCTTAACAATGGGAGACGTTCATTTCTTCTGCTAGGAAAATTCCAACACCGAGCTCTCGAGACCACTCCTGAGTCATGTTTCGCTTTGCAGGATCGCCAATGACATATAAAGTCCCCTCATTGGTCTAATACAATTACCGATAAATATTTTGTTCCTGCTGGGGAATGCCCTGCCAACATGCCTGAGTAGCGGGAATCAAACGAGTCACGCTGCTGGTTCTGTCCGTCGATCGATTGCTTCCTACGACAGGAGTAGAACTGCTTAATGGCTCTAGGGCCAGTGCTTTCCCATAAACAAAGCTGTGGCTTCTTGAGGAATTTAGAGATTTTGACATACTTGCTACTATGGAGGAATAGTAAACTCTATTCGAACATGTGACTTGGCCACTATAGCAGGAGAACTTTATTACGAGCATGAGAAAGGTGAAGATAGTTCTTAGATTAAATACGACAATACCCCTTGACTAGTAAAAACTAACGATCAAGGAGACCAACATAGGAAGGCGCCATTTTGTTTTCGGAGTTGGTTTAGTGGATCATGAGGTGTTGAGTAACATCGGTTCTCGAAATGATCCCAAAAATAGATCTAAGGAACACATGATAAGAGGCGATACGAGTCAAGTAACGAAGACAAACTGATCGTTAGCTTGACTCGCGTTAATTTAAGCTCGTTGGAAACTTTTCATGGATATCCGAACAAACGATCATGAATTCCATACCGTCTCCGGGCCGTCTCCAGACGGTTGCCAGCGCGGATCTTCAAACCAGACCAGATCTCTCAGATTACAGATGAGCAATTGTACCAGCGACAGTTTTAAGAGTACCATTCACCTAACAACCCATTATACTCGCCAGCTTCTACCATTAAAGTCCATTATGTTCTCCGATGCCCTGCGCCAGTTTCAAGCTAAAGAAGACTTCGGTCTTTTTTTAAAGATTATGGTAGTAGTAGCAAGACCCGGGAGTAAGTCATCGATAAGCGCTAAAATCTCTTAATCTTCAAAACTGCCAACAAAGCTTGCTATGAGTCTTCAGAATATACAAGATCGTAGAGAAAACCTGCCCTGTTACCAGGTTCCAGTAGCTGTTGGAATTCGAATTTACAAGGCGATGATTCGCAAAAGTCCGACCTACTAATAAGAAGCTCTACCCAGGAAGAGATTGAGAAGGAGTGTTGTGCCTCTTTGGTTGAACTGGTTCGGGAATTTCTATTCGCTTTCACATCCGGGAGAATCGTACAAAACCACCTTTGCCTAGCTATATGCTATAAATATATAATTAGCTATTGTTTCATCTTATCACGTGCATTTGTCTGTATGATACCATTCCTTTCCCCTTTATCTTCGTCCTTGCCCATAAGACCTACCTTACTTGCATGAGAAGTTAGGTTGTAATATACTGATTGAGATTAGCCTCATATAGCCGCCAACCATCGAGAGATAGCACAGGTATTGTTCCTATGCCGTCCTCAGTGTTCCATGATCATATCGTAAAGTCTGCATTCTACATATAGAATTCTGGGCTAGGACTGGAGGTGACGCATAAATTTACAAATTCATTTCATTTGAGTCCTTTGATCACTCAATTGAGTTTGGCTGAATTCGACGCCTTGATACAGTTAAGAGGAAAAGAAGAAAGAAAAGAAGGCTTAAGTTCTGGTAGGCTGAATTATTATCACTCCCCTAGTTCCAAAAGAATTCATACTTTCTGGGCGGGACGAGACACGTAGACACTCGCACAACTACACATATGGTGTCAACTGTTTGACAACTAAAACAAATTGTGTACTGCGAACTCGTGCGCCCGGTATATCCTTTTACAACTACATTACCGCTGGTCGGCGTGGTTTCAGTAAGTACCGGGGGTTTGAGTCTTCTGCAGGTCTTCTACAGCGATCTCTCTTGACCAGACTTATTAGTTATCTCCTTGAGTTTATTTCCCGATCCCTGTGGAGCTACATCACGATATAGGAGTCATGAGCCATCTGATATGTTGTGTATTAGGGTGCCATTTGTATACGGGGTATCTCTTCATGTCGCAACCATGGAAGCACCCACAATACACCCCTTTTTCTCACTTCAATGATAAGCCCAGTACGCCCTAACGCCTTCCAAATGCTTCTGAATCGCAATACTGCACTCAACCACATCCTCAGGCAAAAGAGACCCTCTTCTTCTTGGGCTTCGCCGCCTTACTCGAGGAAATCATAGCGTCCTTGACCACGGCGTCGTCTGCCGCGTCAGTAAGAGACTTTGTTCTTTTCCTCTTCTTCCGCAAGGACTCCTTGGTCTCGTCTAGTCTCGCCTTCTTCTCCTGCTCTTTCTTCTCCGTTTCGGCCTTTCTTGCTTCACGGATCTCCTCCATCTGTCGCGCCTTGATCATCTTGGACTCGATTTGTCCTTCCTTATCCGCCTGGACCAACGCCAGGATCGTGTTCATGCTCTCCTACGTGATTAGGTCAGCAATTGATCAATCTCTCCACGGACTTTCGACGTGGGGAGAAACCTACGCGATCGTCTACAAAAACCTTGCCCTTCTTCTTGCCCTTCGGCTTCTCCACCCCTATCGGCGTGATCATGTTCAGCTTTGGAATGTCCAGCTCCTTCTCCGTGTAGACCTTCTTCTTCTTCTTCTGAGGCCCGGCCAGACCCTTGCCCTTGGATGGTGGCGGGGGTCCTTTCTTCTTCCTGTTTACGATTCCGTCCACAGGGCCGGCTCTCGTGGCCTTGCTGCCGGTGATGCCGGATTTGTTAGCGGCATGCTTGTTCTTGATCGTCTTCGTCCTGGAGACACCCATCGTGTCTGGTTTTCTTGCGCAAAGTGAAACGCGGCTGGTGGTGGAATGACAGATTGGCACCACCTGCGACAATTGAGTCGCAGAACTGGAAATAATTTTTGGGCTGGCTCTTTATCGATAACGATAAGGCAAGCTTCCAACTGCAGCGGTCTAGAGGGGCCGGATGGTCTGTGCAGTCAGTAGACTTTTTGCTGCTGGCAGTTCCCCACCCCGCCAACGTCAGCAGTCAGCGGGGTGTGGTCAAGCCAGAAAGTAATCGTTCGCCGTCCGATTAGCGGACTACGCATTCCAAAAATTTATATCAGCCAAGTAGGTAAACGTCGTACACCAACAACCATTGCATCGTCTCGCTCCACGACCTGAATTCTTCCAACTCTTCTGCCTATACGAGATCATGGGTTCATCGGCTCCGAAGCCTCGCTGGGCAGCACTGGCTCGCGACACAAACGAGACAAAGATCCAATTGGCCCTGAACCTCGATGGCGGTGACTTCCCGCCCGAGACAGATTCGCGCCTAATCTCGAAGGAGGACGCCCATGCCAGCCAGTCGAGCAAGTCGCAAACTATTTCTGTAAACACCGGTATTGGCTTTTTGGACCATATGCTCCACGCATTGGCAAAGCACGCCGGCTGGAGTTTGGCTATCGCCTGCAAAGGTGACCTGCACAGTGAGTTTTCTACAACTCTCTTCTACAATCACCCACAGGAAAAGTCCAATTGGCTGATACGATATGTTCTCTAAACAGTCGACGACCACCACACAGCAGAAGACGTCTGCTTAGCCCTTGGCTACGCCTTCGCCAATGCCCTCGGATCAGCCACCGGTCTCGCACGCTTCGGCTCCGCGTACGCACCGCTCGACGAGGCACTCTCTCGTGCCGTGGTCGACTTGTCGAACCGGCCATTCGCAGTAATCGAGTTGGGTCTTAAGCGCGAGAAGATCGGTGACCTCAGCTGCGAGATGATCCCGCATTGTCTAGAGAGCTTCGCTCAGGCTGCGAGGATCACGATACACGTCGATTGTATCCGGGGTTTCAATGACCACCATAGGGCCGAGAGCGCATTTAAAGCCCTGGCTGTCGCCGTGAAAACAGCGACGAGCAGGGTGCCGGGTAAGGAGGGCGAGGTCCCAAGTACGAAGGGGACATTGAGTGTGTAGATAAGGATGGGAAGAAAAGCCAATTGATCATGGCCGAGGGTCATCTTAAAATGGTGTTTTGTATACAAGCGCTCTGAGGACTGTGATAAACTGATCTTTCAAAATTTGGATTTCCCATGTGAAGAAATGGGGAAACGGATGTCAGGCACTAAACATGATACCGGCGTTGTAATGGAATACACAATCTTCTATTTGGCACTTTCATCGTAATAAATTATACGATCTTGTTCTATCTGGGGTTCGATATAATGAAAGAGAGCCAGTGTATAATATTCGGTGTCAAGCCTCTTCACTCCATGGTTGTGATAAACTCAAAATCGTCCAATCCGCAATGGCAGTTCCGACAAAGCTTATACTAATCATGAACACCCTGTGATCTATTATATGAAGAAAAAAAAAAAAGCCTCGAATTTTAGCCTCTTTGGAACTGATGCTATTACACCCACAAATCTTATCGAGTACTCTAGTTTGTTAACAGATATTGTAGTCTTGATTCAACTTTGTTGAACTTTTATAACGTAGTTACACCATGCCCCTTGTATCTAGAGTTGTCTCCGGAACATATATGACTGAGGAAATTTACTTGACAAGACTCAGAGACGCCTGGTGATATTTGGGTGAAAGTGACATTTAGATGCGAGTTTTAGAATAAGAAATGAAGTTATCTTCGTTTGGAAACTTATTGCCAAATACTCTGTCGTTGCCCAAAGATTGTGATGGAGGGCAATATGGGTGGAAATACGTATATTAGTGATCCTAATGGATGGATCATTATGGGGAGCTCCAGCTGGAGGAGCTGGAGCTGGAGGTAAACTTATCTACCATTAGGTAACCCACACTAGCAAAATGCTACCAGGCGGTATAAGGTATCCATCACTCCCCCGTAGGTAAACCTAAACCGTAAACTAAATCCATCTCCTTATTAAAAAATAACCGTCTTATTAAAAACCGAATCCTTTTTCCTTATTTTGTAGTGTTCGTTAGCTTATATTATCGTTTTATATATAATATCCTCGAAAACGTATTATTTTCGGTAATGTTTCGAAGAGTGTATTAGCGCCGTAATAGTTTTTAAAAGCGTATTATTTAATAAGATAAATTAATTATTAATATATTAAAAGAATCGTTATTTATAATAATTTAATAAGGTTTTATATAATGGATTTTATAATTATTATATTAAATTTAATATATTAAATATTAGCGTTTATAAAAAGTATATTAAACGGGTATAATATTAAGGTTAGTAACGACGAAGTCGGGTCGATTTTATAAATAAGGCTCGGATTTATTAATATTAAAAGAAAAGATAATAATAATAATTATAAAACTATAAAAAGGGGTATTATTAATAATAACGAGTAATAAACCGTTTATAATTTAATTTACTTTAATTTAAATCCGTATAATAAAGGATATTTAATTAAATTTATTAATTTTAAAATTATAATAAAGCTTTATATATTATATATTATTAATTACTTTTAATAAATTAAAAATAATAAAGGTTATTATTTTATTATTAATAATATAATTAAAATCCGTTAAGCGTTTTTTAATTTTAATAACGAAGGAAAAGTAGTTTTATAAATTAATAATAATTTTTTATTAATTTTAAATAAAAATAAAGTTTTAAATTAAATTTTTAAAAGTATTATAAATTAAATATTACCTTTTAATATAAGTTATATTAATAAAAATTATTAAAGTAAAAAAGTTACGTTTTATAAACTTTTATTAATAAGTTTATTTATTATTAATTAATATTATTAATTATATATATAACGTAATTAAGTTATAATTATTATAATTATAATTATAATTATAATTATAATTAAAAATTAAAACCGTTATAAAAAACTTTAAAAATTATTTTAATAATAAAGTTAAATAATACTTTTAAATCTTTTTCGTTATAACGATTTTAATTATAATTAACGAAGATTTTATAAATAAATTATATAAAATTAATAATTAATATATAAATTTTTAAATAATTACGGCGATAAATATCTTTTTCTTTTTTAATAATAATATTTAAAAATAATTATATAATATTAATAATATATCTTTTTAAATTAAATTATTTTAATCGTTTAAAAAAAGTAAACTTTTATTCGTTAAAATTATTTTTCTTTATAAATTAAAAAATAAATTAAAAAGTAAAATTTTTAAAAAAAATTATTATAAAAAGAAAAAAAAAAGTTAATTTAAAATTAAATTAATATAATAATAAAATTTATATAATAAAAAAAGGTTAATTATAATAATTACTTTTAAAAATAATTATTTAAATTATAAATAAGTTTTTAAAAGTTATAAATTTTCGGATTAATTAAAATAATTAAAAATAAAATCTTTATTAAATCCGGCGTTTTAACGGTATAAAAAGTTAAATTTTAATAATTTACGTTATAACGGTTTTATATTTTAATATAAAGTATATTATTATTATACGAAAAAAAAAGGAGAAAATTATAATTTATATTATTAAAACGGCGCTTTATAAACGCCGCGTTAACGGCGTTTAAAAAGCGTTTTAATATTATAATAATAACTCTTTTTTTTAAATTATAATTAACCGTAATTATAATTAAAAGTTATTTTTACTCTTTTATATTCCGTATATTATATATAAAGTTTTATAAATAAATTATTATATTAATTATATAGTTCGTTATTAATTATAATTAGTTTTTAATTATAAATAAAACGGCTTAAACTGTTAACGTTTTAAATAGCTTATATAACCGCTTTTTTATTATTTTAAAACCTTTTTTAGCTAGCTTTTAAAATATTTAAATTTTTAAAAAATAAAAACTTTAAATTAACTTTTAATTATAAATAACGTTAAATCTTTAATAAAATTTTATCTTCGTTTACGTTTTATAATATATTTTTATTTAAATTTTAACGCTTTTAAATTATTAATTAATATATTTAATTTTAGCGATTAATTTTTTATTTTTAACGATAATAATGGTTTACTCCCGGATATTACGTTATTTATACGTAAATTTGGCAGTGTATTACTTTTATTTCGCGGTTTTTTAAATAATAAAATTAATAATAACGCTGGCTAAAAAAAGCTATTACCGGCCTTTTTTAATATTAATCTTTTTATTAATAATAACGAAAACGCTCGCTTTAATAACGGTAAATTAATATAATTTATTTATAATTAAATTATAACCGTTTTAAGTTTAATTTATAAAAATAACGCGAACTTTTATTTATATTACGTTTAGATTTATTTAAAATAATTTAAAATTACCGTTATAAAAGCGACGCGTTTTTATAAAAGCTTCGCTTTATTTAAAATTAACTACCGTTTTATTATTATTTTTATCTTTTATAAATAATATAAAAAATATAAAAATTTATACGAATTAATAAATAACTTCGTTTAATAAATATTATATTTTAATAAATTAACGTTAATAATATAATTATAATAAAAGGGTGTAAAATATAATAAAATAAAATGGATTCTTAACTCTTTTAAAAGAGTTATTAAATTTATTTAATAAAAGTTAATTACCGTAATAATTATTAATAATTATAATAATAATTATAATAAGCTTAAACTTTATTTAACTTATATAATTAAAACCCGTAAAGTCCTTTTTACTTATTATATTAATTAATTAAACGGCCGTTATTATAATTAATAATATTATCGATATAATTATTTTTTTCGATTACGCGCGTATTTTTTAACGTTAAAATACGCGTAAAAACCTTAAACGTAATTTAATTTTAAACCGTTATAATAACGTTAATAAATTAATAATATTTTAAAAGCCCGTTACCCGCGTTATTATCGTTAATATAATAATCGAGTTTATTACCGCTTTTAAAGTATTAAAAAAAAGTTACCGTATTAAACACGGTTTTACCGCCGTTAAAAAAAACCGGGATATAAATAAAAATAGTATTAAAACGTTTATATATCGCGGTTAACTATTTATATTTTAAAAAAATACGTATAACGCTCTTTTTAAAACTTATAAAAATAATAACGTCGCGCGCTCTTTTTATTTTTATTACGCTTATAAAATCCCGGTTTAAAAAATCGAAATTATTATAAATTTTTTAAATTTTAAAACTCGTTTAAATAACGTAACGCTAACGTTATTATTTTATAATTACGTTTAAAAAATAATAATTAAAATTATATTATTTAAAAAAACGTTAAATATTATTTCCTTTATTATATTTATAAAGTTATTCGTATTAAAGTAATTTATTTTAAATAATTAAGCGAAAATTATAACCGGGAGTTAAACCGCATTTTTATTATCGTTTAAACGATTTATTAACGTAATAACAGGCTAAATTAATTAATATAACGCGATTTTTTTATAAAAGTTAAAAGAATAAGTTCGATTTTTATAATTTTATCGTCGCGTTATAACCGTTTTAATAACGTCCCGGTTTAATATATTTTTATTCTTTATTTTAATCCGTTAATCCTAATTTTTTAATTTAATTACGTAATATTATTTAATTATATAACCTAGTTTAATTTCGTAGTTTTCTTTTTTTTTTTTATAATTTTTTTATTATAATTTATTATTATAATTTAAACCTTTTATTATAATATTACTTTAATCGCGCTTATTTATTACTTTTAAAATATTAACGCTTTTACGTTAAAATAAATAAATATAAATATAAATTAAATTTAATTAATTTATTATTATTTTTTATTTTATTATAATTTTATAACCCTTATTTATATTTATATATTATAGCGTTATAAAATTAACGTTTTTTAGTTATTATTTTATTAAAACCACGTTAAAAGTTTTAATTTCGTCGGTAAAGCTTTATAAAAATCTTTAATCGCGTTATTATACCCTTTTAAATATTCGGCTAGCTTTTATATAAATTTATAAAGGTAAAGCTATTTAATTTAATATTTTAACCCGTTAAAGCCTTAACGGGAATTAAAAATCTTTTTAAAATGCTATTTTTCCTTTTTAAGCTTTTAAAAGCTTTTATTCGTTACTTTTACACTTTTAACTCGTTTATTAAACGCTTTATTAACCGTAAATTATTTAAAATAACCCTTTTTATAACGTTAAATTAATAATATATAAAAAACCGGGAAAAGTTTATAAATAAATAGTAATTTTATTATAACGGCTTTTTAATATATTTATAAAACTAATAATAAACCGATTTATTTATCGCTTAATTTAAATAATAACTTATTAATATTTATATTTTTTATATTAATTTATATTTAATTATTAACGCTTAATATATTAATATTTAATTAATATACGTTAATAAAATATAATTAACGTTTTTAAATATTTATTAAAAAGGCTTTAATTATAATAAAAATATAATTTATCCGGTTAATTATTATAATAATATTATAAAATTCTTATTATTATAACGCCGTTTTAAAAGTGTTATTTAAACGGATAAATTTAAAATTTATAATCGGGTTTTAATTATAATTAGCAAAAAAAGGTAAAAACCCCGTCGATTTTAAAGTTTAATTATTTATTATAAACTTTATTAATAATAATTAATTAATTTAATTATTTTAAAAAAACGTATAATATATTTAAAAATATTATTTTATTTTAATATTAATTATTTTTATTTAACCGTTAGTTTTTAAATAAATTATAATAAAAGTTTATAACGTAACGTTTAAACGTTAATTAAATTCTTTTTAAAATATAAAAATAAATTATATCTTTTAATTTAAAATAATAATAATTAAAATGTTATAAAAGCGATATACCTTTATAATAAAAACGTTAATAAAGGTTACCGCCGATTTATTAAAAATAAAAATAAAATAACGCATTTTAATTAACCGATTTATAATTATTAATACGTATTTATACGTAATTTTATTCCTTTTATAATCCGGTAATAAATTTATATAATTTACGGAAAAATCCGATTAAAATCGAAACGATATTAATAAAAAGTTTAAAAACCTTAATAATATTATTTTAAACGTTTTAATCTTTTAATATATATAATATCCTTTAATAAAAATAGTTATATTTTAAAATAATTTAAATTAAAAATACGTTTAATAAAAAAAATTATAAGTTTTATAATATTTTAAATATCCCGCTAATTTTAAATTATAAAAACGATATAAAATTTAAAAGTGTAATTTTTTATTTAAAAGAATAAATAAACGGTTTAATATATAAATACGATTTTTAATCGCTTTATAATCGGCTTTTATAATTTTAAATTAGCGTTATATAATTATTAAGAATTTAATTATAAGTTTTTTAATTAAAAAGCGTAAAATGCATTTTATTAATATTAACGAATTATAAGCTTTTTAAATTAACGCGTTAATCGGTTTTAAAACGTTTAAAAAATAAAATGCCGCTTAATAATTTAAAAATAATAAAGTTTTAAATCGATTCGCTATTTTATCGTTATTAAAGTCGGTTTTATTTATAAATATAACGTTAAAAAAGCGAGATAATATATTAAAAATTATAATATACTTTTTTAAACGATATATAATTTTAAATTTAAAATTATTTAAAAACTTTAATTATTTAATTTATTACTAATTTAAAAACTTTATAATAATAAAATATTATAAGTTTTTATAATTTATAATAACTTTAACCGGTTATTTTATTTTTTATAATTTAAAGCGTTATTTTTTAAAGGTTTTAATAATAATTAATAATTTTTTATTATAAATTTTATAATTATATTCCGCTGGCGTATATTTTAAAAAAAAAAAAGTAATCGGGTAAATAATATTATTTTTTTTTTATTATAATAAAACGCTTTTAAAGGTTTAATCCGACGTATCGATTTTTAAAATTATAAATTAATAAAGATCGTAATATATTAAAATTAAAACCGTTATAAAAGCGTTTTTAAACCGTTAAAAAGCGGATTCTATATTATTAATAAATATTTTTAACCATTTTAATTAAAATATTAAAATCGTTAATAATTTAATAATAAAAAAAAAGCCTTTAATAAAACGTTAATAATAATTCGTAAAATTAATAAAACGTTAAAGATTTTTAAATATAATAAAACTTTTTTATTTTATAATTATTAAAACTTTATTAAAGTTTATTTTTATATTAAATATTAAAATAATAAGGTTAAAATATTTCGTTTTCGTAATTTTAAATTTATATTTATAAATATTTATAATTAAACCGGCGTTTATAAGTTTTTAAATTATATTAATAACGTAACGTTAATATTTTTTTTTTAATCCGTTATAAATAAAAATATCGTTTAAATAAATTATAATATATTTATTTAATATATTAAATAATACGTAATTAACGTAATATTAAAATAAATTAAAAGTTTTAATTATATTAAAATTCGCGATTAAATATTTATATAATTTAAAACGGGTTATAAAAACCGTTTTTTATTCGTTTTTAAAAGCGATTTAAAAGTTATTAAAAGCGATAATAATATTAAGTTTAATAAAATATTTTATTTAGTAAAAAATATCGAGGGTTTTACAAATAAACGGGATTAAATATTAATTTTTAACCGTAACGTTATTTAACCTTTAATAATCGATATAAATGCGAATACCGCCTTTTAATTTCTTTATAAAAAATATTAAAGTTATAATTTAAAAGGTATTAACTTTAATAAAACCTTTAAATAAATATTTATTTAAATATTTACGGATTATAAAAAATTTAAATAATAATATCGGTTTTAAACGGTAGTATAATAACGTTTTACCGGGGAGGAATTCGATTTTATAATTTTATAAGCGGTATAATAAAAATTAATCGGCCCTTTTAAAGTTTTAAACTTTTTATATATAATATAACTAATTTAAAAGCGTTATTTAAATTTTAGCCGGTATAAATTATAATTTACCGTTTAAATATTTAGCGATATTATTTTTAAAAACCCGTCGTAATTATAAGGCTTTATCGATTTATTTTTTAAAAGTTTAAAGTTTTATAAAAATCTCGCCGACGCTTTTTTTAACGTTTTTTACGAAAATTTTTTAAAAGGTAAATAAAAGCGTTTAAAAAGCGATTTCTTTTAATAATTCGTAAATTTATAACTTAAAATAAGCCTAAAATATATTAATTAAAGCGTAAAACTTAATTAAAGGCATTTTATTTATTATTACCTTTTTTTACTTTATTATTAAAAAAAAAGTAAGCGTTATTAACGCGCGTATATTAATTATTTCTTTAATTAACGGTAATATTTTAATATTAAAAAGTAATATTATTAATAATTTTATCCGTTTAATTTCTATTATTTTAATACTTTTAATACGTATTATCCCGTTTTTTTAATTAATAAAAAAATTATATTATTAAAATTATAATAAATTTAATATAATATTAAACCCGTTTAAAAGCTATATAAAAAGTTTAATATTTTTTATAATTAATTTTAATTTATAATATATAATCGTTAAATAAATTAATAAACCGGTTATTATTTTATTAACGAATTAAAAATTACGTAATAACGAAAATAATTATAAAAATAAATTATAAAAGCGTATAAATAAATTATTAATAAAATTAAAAAGGGAATAATTTAAATTAATTATAATATTATATAATATCGCTGTTTATTTAACGGTAAATATTTTATAATTAAAAGAAAAGTTAATATTTAAGCTTATTAAATATATATATAAATCTTTTAAATTTTATTTAAATTTATTATGCCGCTTTTATTTACGATTTTAAATAAAGGTTAATTTTTTTCTAATTTAAGCCCTTTTCCCTTTTTAAAACAATTTAATATTTAATATTTTAAGTTTTCGTAATATATATAAAAATTACCGTTTTAACGGCGTTTCTTTTTTTAATCGGTAATTTTACTTTTTAAACGCGACGTTATTATATTAAATTATATAAAATTTTTTTTAAATATTATTTTTAAACCGTTTATTAATTAGTTAAAAGGTAATATATTATAATATAATAAATATTTTAAATTCGCAAAATTATATTATATTTTATAAAAGTCGTTATTAACGATATTATTAAAAAACGTATAAAAAAATTAAATTTACTTTATTATATTATTTAATTTAAAGTGTAAAATTATTAATATAAAAGCGTTTTATAATTTACGGTTAATTTTACGGCGTAAGTTTTTAATATAAGCGTAATTTATTTAATAAGATTTATTAATTAATTATTAAAAGCTAGTTATAAAATTAGTAAAATTCGCGTTTTATTATTATAAAACTTTAAAATCGCGGTATATTTATATAAAAATATTAATTATAATATAAACGGGATTAAAATATTAAAATAAATCGCTTATATTACGTTATTTATATATTTAATTTTTAAAATATTTTAAATTTACGGTAATATTATTAATCGTAATTTTTATTTTAAAATAAACGTTTTTAAAAAAAAATTAAACGGCGTATAATAATTTTAAAAACGGCATAATAAAAACGTAATAATTAAAAGCGAGTTTAACCCGTAATAAAAACTTTTAATTAATATAATCTTTTTAACGTATTTAAAGCGATATAGCTTTTTTTTAAAAAATAAACGGTTTAACTCCTTTTATTTTAAAAGTTTACGTTACGCATTTTTAATAAAAAGTATAAAGGTTCGTTAATATATTATAAATAATAAATAATTAAAAAAGTTATATAAACGTTATAAGGTTTTAATTTAATAATATAAGCGTTATAAATATTTAGTTTACTATTAATTTTAGGATTTATATTAATTAATTTATATTATATTATAATATTTTAACGTAAATTTTTTAATCGTTAAAAAGTTTTATTTTATATTACGTTATAATTAAAATAATATTATATTTATTCGTAATTTATTAAAAGATATTAAATATTAAATAAAAAACTTAAAGGTTTATTATTTTAAAAGTTTAAAATAAAAGGTTAAAATCTTTTAATATATTTATAATAAGCTTTATTAAAACGGGTGCGAATTTTTAAATAAATTTAATTATTATATTATAACGTAATAATCTTATTATTCGCCCGTTTTAAATGCTTAAAAGTATATTTAAGCTAAAAGTATTTTACGCCGAACGCGTATTTAATATTAAGAGTTAAGCGTTACTTTTAAGTTATAAAGAAGATATAATTATAATCCGGTTCGCTACGTACGAAAAGCTCGGTTAAGTATAATAAGGTTAGGTTTTAAATAATATAATAGCGATATAAAGCCGTTTCGGGGTCGTAAAAAAGCTTAAGGAAAGGTTTTAATAAATTATCTCTTTAAAGTTTCCGATTAAAAATATAATAAATTATAACGGTCTTATATTTTAATATAAAATATATTATTATTATACGAAGAAAAAAGGAAAAAACTGTAATTTATATTATTAAAACGGCGCTTTATAAACGCCGTATTAACGGCGTTTAAAAAGCGTTTTAATATTATAATATATTAATTAAATCGGCGGTTATAAAAAGGTTTTAAATTAAATCGAAACTAATAATTAAAAAAGATTTTTAATATTTTTAAAGTTATTAAATTTAAAAAACCGGTAATTAATAAATATAAAAATACCGGTTAATAATTTATAAATAAATATTATTAATATATAAAAATATAATAAAAGTTATAAAAGTAATAATAATAATAACTTTAAAAAAAAGGGTTTATAACCTAATAAAAGGCAATATAGGTAAAAACACGTATATTAGTGATTTTAATAAATGGATTATTATAAGGAGCTCTAGCTGGAGGAGCTAGAGCTGGAGGTGAACCTATCTACCACTAAGTGACCTATATTGGCAGAATGCTGCCAGGCGGTGTAGGGTATCCATTAGATTGTTAGCAAGGATTACAGCTATGGTTGTCATAGGGATTATAACCGCTTTCTCCTAGTGCTATATTAGGCATGCAATGTGATTGCGTCATTCAATCATGAGGTGGATGTTCAGGGTTTTTTCTTATGGGTATGTACACACAGTGATTGAGACGGTTGTTGAACGCGACTTGATCTCGTATAAATCTTGCTCGTGCCTAAACGTGTAGTACCTATCACGGTGGAATGGGAATGTCATAGTGTTGATTTATATTGGTTCGTATTATCATTAGCACAGGTCAACCTGTAAGGTAGAATAAGGTACATCGTATATCTCGTAAATTGTGGCAGAAAGCCATCTTCAACTAGACCAAATGCTAGCACATTCCGGGTATCATTTCCATATATTTTTCCCCATGCACCATCTAGTGATTGGCGGATGATTTTTGAGTTTTCTTTTCTTTGCTCTTTTCTTATGCGTTGTAGGTACCGTCGTTGTAACGATAACCGGCGGGATGAGTAGTGCCTGCGGCACCATGTTCCGGGTAGGTGTTGGCACCGGTAACGCCTTCATGGGCGTAGCCAGATTCGCCGTATTTGTTGTGTGTGGCTGAGTCGTGACCAACAGCAGTAGCATCCGTGTTGTAACTTTGACGAACTTGGTCAGGGGTAGTGTGCTGGGGAAGGGCATTGGCATCGGAAGCAGCAGTGCCACGACGCTTGAACAGACCCATGAACTTGCCACCACGACCGTAACCTGAGGTGTAGTTGTTGGCTGGGCTAGGTCCAAAGCGTTGTTCCTTGCGGCGGTTGCGCACCAAAACAAGCTCAACTAAAATGGAAAGAAGGAAGAAGATGATGGCTACAATGGAGACGGCGAAGCAGGCAGTCTCCATTTGGCAGGCCCCTCTGTAAGTGGGTAGGTTGGTGAATCCATCATCGTTGCTGGTGATTTGATCGGCAGCATTGCCGGAACCGAAGGGAGTGTTAACTGTGCCCCTGCAGGAGCTCGCACCGGCCCTGTTGGCGACAGCGACATAAATGAATGCGCCAACAAAGCACACATCCAGCAAAATGGCGATGGCTGAAGTGAATGGGTGACCAGCAAGACAACAAAGAAGCAACAAGCCGATGATAGTGTATAATACACCAGCACCAGATATGCCCTCAACAGCTTTCGTCCATGTGGGGATATTGAAGTTATGGTTGTGTAGGGTTGCGAGAAAGTAACTGAACAGCGCTAGAACAACAGCGCAGCAGCCGAACTGAATGCCTCGGACGAACCATTGCAACAGCTTGAGGGCGAGGCTCGATTTTGAGCCCATTGTGACGGTCGATGTGTGTACGACGAAGATAGGCGGCTGGGGGAGAAAAAGGGTTGATTGGTCGTCAGGAGGCGTTTATTTGGTGTGGTGATGGAGTTGTAAAGACACAATGTCAAATCGTAGGAGACAATGTCAATTAATACATCAGCAGAACAGGTTCCCGGAATTGTGGTGCCGGTCGATCATGAATTAACCTTGACGTCGATTAACAATGCTAAGCGTGGAAAAAGCCGATTCACTAAGGCGGCAATGACGGATAGCCTGGAACTCTGTTGTCAATCTTGGACGTTTGAGCATTCCTGGATGATGCAGGGAGCATGGACCCTGCGTTTCTGCCACTCTGAGCCCCGCTGGTGACGACAGAATAGTTGGATAAGCGGCCTGGCCCGCACATGACATGACATCACAGGGGGGCCTCCGAGAACAACTACAGTATTCATTGGGCGCTTGGTGCCAAATCCCCGCCCATCATCGTGGCTGTTCCCAGTCACTGAGCCACGAGCGCCACACGGGCTCGCCTTGTTTTGGGCGTCAAATTTAACCTCGATCCGACCGATCCGTGACTGTTGCTAGGGAGCTGATGAGTTGCACAGCTCATCGCATTAGAACAGCCAGCAGCTTGACGCCAAAGCCACCAATACATATCGTGGGCTTGCATACCTCGGTAGTTGAGATGGTGTATCTCATACACCAAGTTTTTGTTTAGCTTGGCACTTTTAGCCTAGCCGTAACAAGATCACAGGCTCGTCATTCACGTGTAAAAAATCGATAGCACAACGCATGCAGCCATCTTAGTACTAACTAGTGACAGATGGAGGCGTCAAAGTTGCAGAAGATCTCCAGTGCAAGCGTTAGATCTTCCACGCCGAGTTTGCCAGTCTTTCATGCAGGACTTATGACGGCAATAGGTATAATAGCGGAAGACTAAATTTAATGCGAGCTTTTGTGAAGTCCAACTAAACGTTACCAGGAGTATTCGAAAATGTAAGAATCACGCTTGCTCAATTAACAACACACGATAGTAGATATGCGTCATCGACAAGTCAGGTATCTGTAGTGAATTAGACTCAAGGTTTCCTCCTATTGATACTGTTGTGTTAGAGCCTGACTGCACCAAATTGGTTGGGCCTGTGTGTCTAGTTTCTCGAGTAGCATTTGACGATCGATCCTAAAATTTAGTGCGGTGTAATTGAGATGCAATTAAATCAGAAGGGCGGGTGTTCCAACCATAGTCATTCGTATGTGCTAGCAGGCATACAGGATATGTTTAAGCTACATTCCTCCGGTTTGGACTACTTTACCATTCTGCGAGATATGTTAGCTATCGAGGAAAGAGAAGGTAAGTGACGTGTACTACAAATGATAAATAGTGGGCCGATGGGTATGACAATAACCAGGGGTAAAGACCAGCTCATAGTGTTAGTTGGATTGAAAAGCAGCAATAAATTCAGTCGGCCGGCCTTTACAAGCAGATATCTGCTCTAAGCTTTCTACTCCTGGCTGGCACATCACGATCACACGTAAACTGGACGCTGCTCTACTTGCGATACAAGACTTATCGTCTTTAATGATTCGAAATGATGGTAGCGGTCGTCAACGTGCCCATGTACAAATCTAGTATTTACTACCAAGCGGGAACCATCCAACATCGTCACGAAATGCCCAAAAGCGTGGCTACCTCAGCTGAACAACACACCATGCTCGCCACTCATCACTCTCAAAAACCATTGTAAGACAAAGATGCACGTATACATTAACATATCCAAGAACTTTCTTTCCCAGTCCCTCCCATCGTCTGAGGCGATATCAAGTCAGGAATCTATAGACAGTGGATTCCCAAAAGTCAGAAAATTTTGACTGCGTCAATAAGCATTTGTGACAATTTTGATACTGCTATATAATGCTTCACTATCTCTAGCGTCCTTGTAATCATGTTTAGTGATTAAGAGATTCCTCATGCTTGATTGGATGTTCTAAGCTAACCGTAATGACGAGCTGTACCACGCCAAGATGAGGAACTTTTCAAGCCAACTGTATCTTTGAACGTTTTGGTAGGAAAAAATGAAATACAAGCCCATAAGTTTTCTCGGAAGCAGCAGGCCATTTGGCGAAGTCACTCCACCGCCTCGGCATCTATCGAATTCTCCGGTATGGTTTGCCCTACTCTAAAACAGACTCAGGGGGTCAGCCCGTATTTTAATAGGATAGAATCGATCCCTGACCATTTATTATTTAGATGCGAAAGATGTGTGCTAATTAGGCTGCTAGAATTTCAGAATTTATATAATTATCCTAGTTCCTTGATGTTTATAATATGGCGACAATTGAAATATTGATTAATTTTAGGGAGTGCTTCAAAGAAATACAGATATGAGAAAAACGACGTGGAAGTTACGTCGTTCATGGAGAATTTTAGTAAGGCTATATGAAGATCGAGTCCATTTAGCTTTTACGGTTTGCAGGCGGTCAGAATAGCTAAGTTCTATATGGATTCTAAGTAGCACCATTGGAGTACGAACGAGAACACGCAAGTGTGGGAAATCGTCATGAATTGTCCGATCTTTATCAATATATGGATGCGGGAATGGTATTAATGAATGATCTTATGGTCGTTTAAAAAAAGTACTCTTGTTAGATTCGTTTACTAATAAGATATCAAGGATTTATTTTGGGAAGGTCCTGCTTTTCCTTACTTGATGAGCTCTACTGGGTCATCGACGGAAAAACCTGTATTAGTGTGATATAAGGAAATACTGGAAGTCTGTCTCATGATGTTTTATACTAGCCCCTGTATAACGAGACTTTGGTCATCGTGTGCTATGCTATTCTGGGTCCTATGCATTATATCATGCCGAGACGTCGTAGACTCATTCGTCTTGGCTTGTAAAAATGCCCGAATTGACCAATTGCAGGTCATGCTGCTTTTTTATAGACTTGTGGCCATCACCGCGTCATTTTTTCGACTTCCCTTTCGCTTTCACAGCTTTTTTCTTGTCTACGAATTCCTTGATTATACCATGAAGATCTGCGTTGCGTCTGGCAAGGAGCAAGACATCATCTGTAGTGATGGTGGATCGCCCGGCGTGGCGGCTGAAGCTCTCCAGGTCGATCGCAACACTCTCTAAGCGAGGATCAGTAAATCATATGCAAGTATCATTTGCTCATCATAACGCACCTATTTGCAACCAGACCATCTCCATCAAAGCTCCTATGAACTGGGGCGTCACATTGCGATTCCTTCGCAGGGACTCCTCGTCGGCGATCTTCCCAACAGCGTGCCATAGAGCTGCTTTGAGACGCTGAGATGTGTAAGCTGAATGGAAAGCTGTTAACGGCAGAAACCTACCTACCTCACGCACCTCCTCATCAGCATCGTCTGCCATGACTTGGCTATTAGATGTTTGCAAGGCTGATGGTGGTGATGTTTCAAACCCCCCAGACGCGTCTGATCGCGTTAAGTGCTAGGGGGGTGGGGCTCGATAGCAGTGGTGCAGGTGCAGGTGCAGGGTCTCGTCGGTGGCACTAAGGCAGTCACTAACTAACTAAGCCCATGCATTGTGGAGGCCATCAGTGATGTTTTTACTGCGCGCAATAAAGTTTCAAAAGACCTCTCCTCTCTGCCTCTGGATCCGCGCGAAATATCAAGTTCTCGGTTCTCCGGCTGAGCGAAATAAAACCTCTTCTTCAGTTCTATTCTTCCATCAATGTATGTAAATCACTGATCTTCTTTCCTCCTGTCCTTCGACCACCACATCCTTCTTTCAAACCAGCACCGAGATCCCCCAATCGCCATGTCGGAACTCCAAGATTTGCTCGCCCACTTGGGCGACTCCATCAATCAACTCTTCAGCCTCATTGGTGTGGTCGGCGAACGCTTCACCACTAATTTGAGTGCTTCTTTCTCGACCATGACGTTGAAGCACTGGATACGGCTCGTGATGATTGTGGGCACCTACCTGCTCGTGCGGCCGTATATGGTCAAGCTTGGCGCAAAGTATCAGGAGAAACAGTTCGAGAAGGTGGCCGAGGCGGATTCAGCGGCGGCAATCTCTCCCAACCAGTTGAGAGGACAGGTCGAGATACCGGAGGAGAGCGATGACGAAGAACAAGATCCGGAGGCAACTGCGGCCACTACATCGTCAGATTGGGGAAAGAAGGCTCGCAAGAGGCAGAGGGTTATGCTGAAGAAATTGATCGACGCAGAGGAGAAAAGGCTGCAGGAACTTCAAGAGGACGAAGAGGATAAGGATATTGAACAGTATCTAACCTAAGGATGCGGCCTTGATCCTTGGTCCTTGCGTTGGGTGCTGTGGATTGTCTCTGCCTACAGCCGCTACAGCCGAGTTGCTGGAAACAATGCAGTTCGGCTCTGTATTCCAGTTGTTCTGTTCATTCTCCAGGGTCGCAGTCCTGTTGAAAGCAGCGTCCATTGTGTGTAGGCAGAGCAGGAACTGGACGTCCAATCAACGGTTTCAATCCGAGAAATCGAACCCCGGCCCACACGATAGTAGCAGAGCTACATAATATAATTAAATCAGTAATGCATCTACATCAAAGTCCATAACAAGCGATGAGAGATGTGTCCAAAGTTACAACGAATACGCAGGTAACGTTAGCCAAACAACATCGCTGATGGCGTGTTTTCTCTAAAGGGAACGAAACAAGACCGATTGCGTCACTCAATACCCAGCTATCAGCTCATTTATTGCCAAGACTTCTAACTTACATCTTCTCCTTATCGATTACTTATCCAAACATCAAATATCCTCTCTTTTACCCATCAACTTCTAATGCTTCATACACTCCACAAATTGCACTCTAAGCCAAGAGATGTTAGTATGGTCAACTTACCCTTTCCCTGTAAGTCTGCAAACAACACCACTGTCGCATTGTCCGGAAGGCCTCCTAGGAGTATCTACAGCTTGATGAGTACTGCTTTACAAAGGCCTACACGATCAAGCGGCTCATCCGGAGAAAATCACTTCACTTGCACACGTAAACGTGTGTGTGTAGACCGAGGAGCTTGTGGGACGAGTTGCCAACTTCGAAGGCGACTTCGGTTCTCTCTAAGTCGTGTCAGCATAGACTGATGGGAGCACTGAATAGTGCCAGGAGTTTGTGAGCACGCTCAAAGGTGGGGACACTAGAGTTGCACGAGGCACATTTTCAAAAATCCGAATCGCCATGGATGATCGAACAGCAGGCGCCCGTCGTATCACGGCATTATTGGGCCATTGACGTCGGTGCCGTCCTTGAGGTGCGATAGCAGTGGATCAAGAGAACCTACGGTTCTGCGGCCGCTTTGCTTATTTGCATTACGCCCCATTGTTGACAATGTTGTCCCATCGCTAGTTCGCGGCCCAAAGGCACCGCTGCTAAGCATAACGTGGTTTCCGGGAAGTGATGTCGAAAGATTGCTAGTATCACAAAGCATGGACTCTCGACTCACTAGCCCAACAAATTTTCGTACCTGAAAAGGAAGGAGTACAAGCAAGATCTGAACAGGCTGCCAGGATAGTGCAACAGCGTGCCGCCCCAGAACTGCCCAAAGGAAACTGTACTATTACAAGGAACGTTTTAGCTGCATCATAGCCCTGGGAATGCTTGGGCGGTTCGTGAGTAACTTCTGTGAGGAATGTCCGCGGGTTATTCTCAATCGCCTTACGGTCTAAAAGGAAATTTCGACACTCATGCTGAAATCGGTCAGGGGACTCTGAGGTTGATCAACAGACCGTCAATGATGATTTCGGTATTCAACCAAGGTCATCTGGTTCGATCACAGTTTGCTCACCCTATCGTGAAGAGCTTACACAAACACAGAAATGGCGGTGGTGAGTTGTCCTCGAGATCATGCATCATTGAATGAAGAAGCTACTTGGTGGCTCGGGATATAACGGTTACTCTAATGTTCGGCTGATAACAGCGGCGGAGCACCATGGTTGTGTGATTATTGCAGTGCCGGCATTGACATTTCCAAAACTTCTGCACAACGGCATCCCACGTGCTGTTCTAGCAAACAAACTATAGTAGGGCGAAAGCAAGGCTGTCTTTGGTCGTTATGCGACGAATAATACCCTCTAGGTATGATCGTCTTAGCAAATCAAAATTGGGATGATTATGCCTGTCCTCGAATGGACTCGGCACGCTATCTGATCACTGAGCTCGTCAAACACAGATTGCCGGGAGATGCCCTTTGGTGCAATTGTGTAACGCTCGCGTGCTCATCAGACACGCTGCTGAGATTTGAATGACATGAACTTGTGACTTCTTTATGCCACTATCCTTCGATATCTTATGGTTGTCTATCGAGGACAAGTTGAATACGACACAAAGACTTGCGATGCCGCACCGTTGTGTTGCTCGGGCTCAAGACAGTTCCCCATCAGTTCTACCCAAAGCATGACTGAGATCCAATCGAGTATGTACAGAGCCTCAATAGCCCTGCTCGGCAAAACACTCGCAGGATCCCGCTTACACCTAAGGGTTTGGCATTGGACCTCTCCGATATTCGGGTATGTCGATACACTATCTAAGTTTGCTATCTCCATCGGAAAGATCGAGACTGGGTTCGAGCACGGTCTGGTGACATGGTCTGATGTGAGGCCATCTTAAATCATTGTGAAGGCGCTGGAAACCTGTGGCGCTTTTGGTTTCCCTTCGGATATGTCCCTCTGCTTTGGGTCCCCATACTCTGACAATTTGACCTGTAGAAAGGGGTTACACTTGTCGTGGCAACTTTTCTCCGCATTGGCAAGGAAAAGTTTGTTGTTTGGCATCCTTTGATCGGCCCAGCAAAGGGAGCTATCGCAACTTGGTTTGCATAGCAAGTATTCGCGCGCCGATGCCAGGAACGGTTCTCATTACAAGAGTGACGACCACAGGAAGTCAGTCATCTATGGCTACAAACGTGTTTTGCAAGCATCGTGCGACTATATATGGGTAGACATACAGAGTACCTTGCGAGGTGGCACACAAATGGAGTGGTCGCCGTAACTATGGAGCATGGAGGCATTCTGGTACGCCGAGTGTAAGTTTATGAACACAATCGAGCGATTGTCAAGGCATCAGACGCGTGTGTGCGTATCGAGGCGCATATTCGAGCTTTGCTCTACATTAGTGTGTCAACTAAGCGGCTCTTGGTGGATGACTTCATAGCCACAACGGCATGTCGCTGTCTGCGGCAATTCTTATGCATACAGGTGGGTATCATTACCCTATTGAATGCATTAGTATACTTAATGAGTCGAGGAGGATTGGCAGAAAACTTCCGGATCTTCAGTCGACGACAGGGGTATCATCTGCGGCGTTACTCTGCCGGATGATTCTCAGGCAACTATGCAAAAGGAACTGTTCAACATGAGCGACCGACCGCCATTCCACGTCGGCGATCAGGGCTCAATCATACCAAAGTGACAACGAAACAGACATGGCCAAGGCTTACAGCAAGAAAACTGCAGACTGTTCGCAACCATCCGTTGTCTGGTTCCACAAGATTATCTGAGAGCACCGTCTGCTGTCAATGGGCTCAGCTGCCGGGAGGTCACCGCGGATGGAAGACACGTCCACAAGACCATATCTGACGGCCGCTGACCAGACGCCCGACTACGCTGCGCTGTCCGCAGAAATTCTGAGGGGGCGAATGAAGCAGCGACACTACGAGTGAGTGGGTACAATGTACCCTGGGTGCACACACATACGAGCAGTGGGTTGAGCAAGGCGCAGCTCCCAGATTTCAACGGAGGCAACGGATACCTGCCACTGCGAGGACAATCACCTGCACCGTACGTAGCAGAAGACAGTTGAACGTCGTGGTGGGAAATACATACATGGTCCAGAATCGTATTCACCACTTTTAGTGAGGGGCAAGATGGCGCTTGAGCTCCATGGAAGCTTCGAATACCCCTTGTCCCCACCTATACCTGACCCTCCACGGCCACGATAAGCCCGAAACAACGTAGTCTCCGCCGTGCTCTGTCCTCATCGAGACACACCTGGCCGCCTGGCTATGGGCCCCGCAGCTTGCAACGCTCGCACTGCATATGAGGCTTCTCATCAACAGCGTTTAGCGCCGTGGCCTAAATCAGTGACTGTCGTGCAGCGAAGCCGGCGGTCGAGTGCGCGCCTGCCACCGATCAGATGAATAATGAGCTGTTCGAATCTCGACACCGAGGAGTCGCTCAGGGTAGAGTCCTTGGTGTATGCTATCATTCAACATTACGATAAAGCACCGCCTCGTCCCCGTGCTGGACCATGCTAGTCAAGGTTGATCTTGTACCCACACTTGAAGACATAAGCCCCGGGAGGACCCTCACACCCAAGCCAGTCTGACATTGTCTGAAAACAAAACAATTTACTGCTGATCACCTCTTGTTTTCGTGTGAAAACTTACTCAACCCCTCAGTCGCTGCCATTCGCTACCTTCGCCCTGTCTTCACATACCCTTGCGCAAGATTGGTAGACGTGCCTGCCGAGGGGATTCGTCCGCTGCTGAGACAATACGACCTTGCGAACCATAAGGCTGCGGAGCTGAGGCGCTGTAAAGCTGCATCTGCCGCTATCATCACAACCGGCCCTAGCCTGCCATGATCTAAGTGCATCATTCACGACGCCCTACCAGCAAAATGCGCGAAAGAGTCGACATTGGTGAATTCTTGGAAAACGGTTACTGGGCAAACTCAAGAGCAAGAACCCCGGAACCCAAGCTGTAAGTCGCCCGCTATCACTAGCTCATCCCACCCACGTCGTCGCTTAGATTGCCGATGATTCAATGGACGGCGGGGTACAAGCTCAGCACGGCCACCATGATGATAGATACTGAGACAAGCTGTGCGTTGTAGTTCTTCACAGCCTCACAACGACAGTTCCGTGCCCAGGTTCTCTCATTCAACCGAATATCCTCTCGCGCTCAGACGTCGCTCATTCTGTCCGCCAAAACCGACAGTCGAAGACGAGAATGAAGCACTCGAAAAGGAACATGGGTCGATTGCCTCGGCTTACCCCCATGAGGAGCCCCAGCACCCCGGGGCACGAGATCAAGAGCATGTTCTTGAGAACACACATGAGTACAATACCGAGCGCCGGTTCGTCATCGTCGAGAATTCGTCCCCTCCACCGGACGAGCCGCTTGACGAGCTGAGGAAGGCTGCCAGGGCTAGGCGAGTAGGGGCCAAAGACGAAAAGCCTGCCCCAAACAAAGAAGATGACACATACGAGGCAAACACTTGCCGCAAATATGTCATAGTCCCAACGGAGGGAGAGGAGGACAAAGACAAGCCCAAGCCTAAGCCCAAGCCTACACGGGAAGAAGGCGAAAAGCGACCTAACCGGGAGAGGCGTAAGAGCAAGTTGGAAGAGCTACCTGCTATAGTCACCGACCTTGATCGGAACGAGCGCAGCGATGCCCGCAGTGGTGCCCGCAGTGATGCCAGACGCGAGGATATTCGGCGGTCCAAGTCTGCAACAGGTCGAGAATCCGGGACAAATGACTATTTTTCACCTCGCCTGGGCCCACAACGGCGTCGCGAGGAATCAATGTTGTCACCTGACGTTGTTATAAATGCTACCAAAGGACGCGATCGCGCCTATTATGACTACAGTGGCGCACAGACTTCTAACCAAGGACGAACCAGGACGAATGAGCCTGAGAGTGCCCGCGAGAAGCGGTATTCGCGGAGGCCTGACGAGAGCCATGCGCGACCGTTTTCAGCAGGCCCAGCAGGTCCTAGGAAGGCCCCTGAGACGCCGCGGAATGTGCGGAGGACGTCAAAGGAAGGCTCTGTGGGTTATGATAGAGAATATTCTGGATATGACAGGCCCCGGCAAAACTCGGAGCGTCCATCTAGGACCAGCCGGACCAACTCGTCTTCGGCGACTTCGCGACCAGATCGCGAGTCTCCCAAGCCGCGGTCCTCAAGCTTCAGGGGTAAAGGGGAGTCACCCCCCTACCAGGACTCCCGGTATTCGAGTGAAGAAGAACCACAGCGCCGAGGACCACGCCGGCGGCGCACATCGTTTGTCCGCGAAGAACGCAACGGTCATCTGGCAACTCCCTCAGATGCCAAACCGCTGGGGAGGAGATCGAAACCGAGCACGCCACTAGCATCTCCCCGGGGATCTCAGGGGGAAATTTTTCTTGAGCATCACGAAAGCAATATGTCACGGAGCCCTCGTAGCGCTACTTTCCCAGTCAATTATCAGAAGACTGAGCCGAAACACGCCGCGGAAGAGGAGCTTCCCCCGAGACCGTTGTCACGGGCCTCCACAGCACGATCGGCGTTGAGCTCCGCTGCCCCCATCGCGATACCTGTGATTACGGCAGCCGCTGTTGCGGCATCCAGGGATGCAGAGAGCCCCACCGACCGAAGATTTGCGGCCATGCCAGTACCACACAAGGCGCGCGTGGTTGCTGAGTCTCGGTCCAACTCGTACTCGTCATCTTCGACGCCGTCTGGATCAAGTCCTCCAAAGCGGACCTGGCAACCGCCCAAGTTTGATCCATATAAGGACGGTGTCCAACCAGAGGACCATACTTCTTACAGAAGATACTCTGAAGGCTACAAAGGCGAGTTGCCTAACCTGCCCGAATGCTCTCGAACCCGGGAGGAGGCAGGGCATGTGGACTGGCTTACGTTGCCCAAGTGCAATAATTTCAACATTTGCCCGTCCTGTTATCAGTCGGCATTTGGAAACACGGAATGGAGGAACGCTTTTGTGCCAGCACCATTTCGGCCACTTGATCGACCCCTCAAGTGCGATTTCGGTGCTTCTACGTGGTACCATATTGCATGGCTGTTGATCCACAGATACCAAAAGCCGGACTTGCGCATGTTTCAAGGCTTGAACAATGTGACAGCATCCCACCAGGCTTGCTCTGGGGACCAAGTTGCATTTCGAATCTGGTACACTATCAAGGACCCCGTGACGCAGCAGCCTGTACGTGCCTTCAAGCTGTGCCATCACTGCGCCAAGAGCATCGAGACGCTGCTGCCCAACCTCTCGGGCGTCTTCGTACCTATGGACTCACCAGCAGAAGCCAAGAGCGGAATCTGCTGCATGCGCCAACACGGCCATGCTGGCACCGACCGGAAGCGCTTCTTGGAATATTGGGATTTAATGGAAACAACGTCAGACATCGCACTGGCGAGAAACAGTGCACCAGATGTCCGCGCCCTCGCTGACAAAGTCAACGAGATGTCCTACGTTGAAGAGTGCTACGGCAGCCGACCCGTGTCCGAGCGTAAGTGGTATGTTATGCGCTCGGTTCCAGGCTGTACCGTTTGTGATGAATGCTTCGACGAAGTCATACTGCCTGAAATTAGGCGTGACCCTACTGGTTTACAGGCCGACTTCTTCAAAGATTCCCAGAAGATCGAATTAGCCGCATGCCAGCTTTACTCAGGGCGCATGCGCAGATACTTGCGCGAAGCTATCGCGAATGACGACCTGGAGTATTTCAGGTCCAAGATTTACAAGAGAAAGCAGAAGGAGCAGGAGTATTATCAGAGAGTGGTGGGATTAGACCAAGATCGAAAACAGTTGGGGAACGAGTGGGCTGATGCGGAATTCGAGCGCGCGACGAAGGAGTGGCGAAGGTATGAATAGATGCCGATTTCAGAAATCCTCGATGAGATGATTGGACACGGTCTACACGAATGTAGAGGATTACGTACCTGATGAGTTATGAGATATTGATGACATTAAAAGTATGGGGTAATGACTTGAACATGTTTCAAAGATAAAAAAAAAATTAGAAAATAAAAAAAAATTATAATTCTATTCATGACCAAGACTGTGTAATTCTTTATAAGAACAAAGATGATAAGTGTATGGTTCCCGTGCCAAACCTGACAGAAATCATATGTCAGTTCATATACGACACTACAACCTACGCTAATTCAAAACTTCCTCATATCAACTACCTGTCTATGATACACTTACATACGAATATATTATGTCTATTTAAATGATGACCGCAATTTTTGTCCCAATGGCCATGCTCACCCCGGAATGCGTAATATATTGTAGGCGTGACATTGGCCATCATCGACTGGAGCATCTTTTGTGGGTACAGATCTACCTCATATTATGGAATTCAACACTGGCTATAGACGTTTAATAATTGTTGCTTATTCAAGGAAGTTGGTGCTGTGGGCTAGGCCTCAAGGTTCTTTCAAAGCAGCTTATCCACTGCAAGCCTACGCACCCATGGAGCGAGCGTATCCTCCGGGCCGATATAAGAGGTGGTCTACTTCGGATGAACCAGGTCAAGAGCAGCTATCGCTAGCATCGGAAACTATGATTACAAAAGAGATTGGAAATATCTTGGTCGAAGACGATAAGATGTGGTTCTATGTCGGGGGGGGCTTGCGGATTTATTGAAGCTGAGGACTGTTTTCTCTTTGGCACGCATGAAGACGACTGGATTCGTTGGAATTTCTGCGCCTCTACCAGGCGCATAAGCTCAAATCTGCCGAAGGCACACGAGCCTCGGGTATAATACCGAAATAGAGTGTTGCTCATTTTCGTATGGCTCTTTACTCCGCGTGGTTGTGCCGAGACCGTGATATCTTTAGTCTAAGGCCATTCGCAGTGCCTCGGACGGTCTCACAAGCGAGGCCCGAGAGATTTTACGGGCCAGCAACACGGTGTCAGCTCATGACAAACATTCATACAGCGCACAGAATGTGATCATTCTCCCTGTTGGCGAGCTGGTAGCTACTCAGCTGGTGGCTCAGCACGGACCTCGGAAGCCGAGATCATAGGAGGTCTATTAGATTCACGTGTCCCGATGAGAGAGACACTGTACTGGAAATCCTGGTCTCGGCATGTTCGCTGAGAAGTATGACATGGGCATGGGTGTGCAATGTAATTGGTCAGTACTGTTATCACCGTTCTATTGGACCAGACGGCGCATTCAAGGGAATGCTTCGGGTCACACGTGAGGGATGGAGAGGAAGTGCGATTGTGTAGTTAGCGATCCAGATGGATGAGAGTAGTCGGTCTGACATGCTTGATGGTCAGCTGCGCCGACTTCCCGACAGCCAAGAGATGTCACCAACGGCTCTGGCCTGGGCTGATGTCCCCTGTGGTCGTCGAAACGGCTTGCCACGATGTCGGGTCGGGCTAATATCTCGGGCCATAGTCAGCTAGGTATTGAATTCGAAAACCATCCTGAAGCTCGGCCGACGTTTGAGCTCGGTGGGGCCGGTTCCTGCGGCATGGTCGAGCCGCTCGCCAGACACACAAGGCTGATCTCCACCGTGTCTCAGGAGATCAGGAATAATGTTTCGGGCAATACGATATGGGCGAGGTTCTGGGACTTGCCATTTGCTTGCTTTTCCGGAAGCACGATGTGGGATGCCAGTGGAGCTTAAGCATCAGAGCTAAGCCCTAACCATGCAGAAATCGGAGGAAGTCGGAAGCCACGATCCAACGTCAACGTAAGCTATCGCGTGCTCGAAACATCCTCTGGGAAGGTTTCGTCTGATTCCTGCTGGAAATCGAATGAACACGGAGATCTTCGATCCTTGATCCTGCTCGTGCACCAAAGGTATTCACAAACGTTACCACAGCTGCCATGCATACTATGGAAATGGCTACCTCTCTACTCAAGATGGTCCATGCTGTCATCTCAGGCACCTGACTGCTGGATCTAGAATCCATTCGACACAGCAAGGTGCAAGCTAGAAATCTAAACTCATGCAGGCACCACCCGGGGGAATTTTGGTGACAGGGGCCTGGCGCATGGATCGGACGGAATCCACAGACATGCAGTGACAGGGGAGGGCAGCTCCCGAGCATGGAATCCCAAATCTCAATTGCGCCCAATGGGCCCCCGAATCTTTTTCTAGAATCTAGGTTTCTCCTATTCAGCATTCGCCATGGGCCCCAAGGCCCCCGAGTCGAGGGGCAATGTTGAAAAGCAACAACGGCATCTCGTAATCTACGTGTCGTGGGGATGCCCAATTTGACTGTATTTGGCAAGTGCAGCCAGCTTCACGATAGCCTACCTAGGCGCGGATGTCTCCACGCTGGCCCGCAGCCCGTTGGTGTCCGATGCGGCGATTGCTACATACAGTAGTATACCGTAGTGTAGTCGGTGCCAGCCCCGACGAACACCTCTCCCCACGTCCCATGTATGTGATGTGCAGCCTCCGCTAACCCCAAGCCGAGCGGTCGGTGAGACGGTAAAGCATCCAGTAGCTGCGAGACGTGGGTTGAGCGAAACAGGAATCAGCAGCTTGCATTATCAAGGCGCCAAGTCCAGTAGCTGCAGCGTTATCATTGGTTTACATCAGCGTGCTGCATTGCCGACGCATGCTTATTTCGTCCGCCATGTTGGATCCCAAAGAAGGTTCGCCAGAGATTCAACAAAAATTCGTCGACTTGATGACTCTTGCTAACTCCGGAAAACGGAACCCTGCAGCAGCAGACACGACCATTTGGCACCAATTTAGCTCCCGAACCCCATATATGGACCCAACAAAAATCTGCTTCTAGGACCAGAGACTGCCATGATGAAGAAGAAAACCCGGAGATTGATGGCCGCAGCAAAGCGACATCGTCTGCCCATGCCATGATCCCAATCTCAGCTAGATCCCTCGATCCCTTCCCCGTCTGTCGATGAGCTGCTGATCTCATCCCACCACAACAAGTTTTCCTCTGCATCGAGTGGTGCATCGAGGTACGGCACTGTCGACCGAGTCCCACTGAGTTCTGGAGCATCTGGCGGTCCCTGATAGCCTGCCGCGGGCGTCGAAGCTTAGGTACCTCTTCCTGAAGTTTCCTACCTTCGTATCGTTGAGCTCCCCCCCGGAATCCAACCTAGCAGGAGCAAGAGAAAATCGGCGAACCGACCTGGCTGTTTGACGTTGCATGAAACCGCAACGAAACTGCTGCTTTCCCCTTGTCACAGCTGGCAATATCGGCATGGCTAGGATTCTCAGCGCAGGGTCCTCGACCGGGGCCACTGGCTCGACCAAGGGAATTTTATTAAAATGCCCACGTCGAACGGCGGGAATAGCGTCGAGGCGGAGGCTTGATTTCACTAGCAACCAAAAGTTCGACCGCAGCGCGAGTTCGCCTTCTACTACCGTCCACCATAATCCTAATCCGACCCAACACCGGCAACCCTGCACACCTAGTCTGACTGCCACGAGTCTTCCCGAAGAACCTTCGTTGCCCTGTCACAAGTCTCCTGTTGTCAGCGCCAGCCTCCACCTCCGGCCGAGGCCCTCCCCTTTCTTTTCAGTCGTGCATCGTCCTTCTCCACGTTCAATGGCGTTCAACTCTGCAACCTACAGTACAGCTAGCTCAGAACTTTCCACCCCACGGTCCTCGAGTCCGTCGTTTTCCATCAATTCTGCCCGTTCCTCCTCCACATCCGTCTCCAAACGCATGTCTATAAGTTCCCGGAGGTCCCTGACCCAGTTCAACCCAATGTCTTCTGTCGATATCAACGCTATTGAAGCCCGCATGAAGATGGCTGCTCTCGACGGACTCCGTGGCTACTCCCAAAATCACTATGGCGAGGTGCAACAGCACCGGAGCACCGACTATGTCCCCCAGTCGTCGGCTTGTGGCTACCAAGTCCTCCGGGAACCTCTATGGAATAAAGGTACGGCACTGCCTCCCTTCTGCCCTTGGTCTTCACGCTCCTTGCGACAGAGACTAACTGATACTCAGGTCTCTCGTTTACCCCTGAAGAGCGCGTGTCCAAGAACTTGACTGGACTGCTTCCCCATGCCATGGAGACCGTTGAGACACAAGTTGCGAGATGCATGAAGATGATCCACTCGAGGCAGACCAACATTGACAAGTACCTATACTTGTCTGCGCTCAAGGACCAGAATGTTGATCTCTTCTACCGTGTGCTCATTGACAATGTGCGCGAGCTGATGCCGTTGGTATACACACCCACTATCGGCGACGTCTGCTTGCAATACTCAACCCTGTACACACGACCTGAAGCTTTGTACATTTCGATTAAGCAGCGAAAGTCGATGAAGACCATCCTCCAAAACTGGCCTCATGCCAACCCGGAGATCTGTGTCGTGACAGATGGATCTCGAATTCTTGGTCTGGGCGATCTTGGTGTAAATGGTGTGGGTATTTCGGTAAGTTTATATTGTGGCTTTTCCCGGACCGAACGATGGGAGGCTGACAACTACTTTTCTAGATCGGAAAGCTAGCCCTATACACGGGCGCTGCGGGTATCCACCCCGAGAAGACCCTGCCAATTGTTTTGGACTGCGGTACCGCAAATGAGGACAACTTGAGGGACCCGCTGTATCTCGGTCTCCGTGCCAAGCGTCCGTCTCCGGAGGTCATGCAGGAGTTCATGGATGAATTCATGGCTGCTGCCACCGAGGTCTTCCCCAACATGCTCATACAGTTTGAGGACTTCGAGACCGAGAAGGCCTTCAATTTCCTTGCACGATACCGCGACCAGTACAAGTGCTTCAATGATGACATTCAAGGCACCGGCGCCGTCGTCCTGGGCGGTTACATCGGCGCTGTCAACCTGTCTGGCGTGCCTCTCGAGGAGCAGCGCCTTGTCTTCATGGGTGCTGGGTCCGCTGGTGTTGGTGTCGCTAAGCAGATGGTCGAGTACTACACTCGACGTGGTCTCTCGGAACAAGCTGCCAAGGACAAGTTCTGGCTTGTCGACACCAAGGGTCTCGTGACCAGGGACCGTGGTGACAAACTTGCCGAACACAAGAAGTACTTCGCCCGGTCCGACAACGGTGGCCACCAGTTCAAGACTCTCGAAGAGGTCATTGAATACGTTCGGCCCTCAGCATTGGTTGGCCTCACCGCCACCTTCGGTTGCTTCACCGAGTCGGTCGTCCGAGCCTTGAAGGCTTCGGTTGATTCCGGCGGCGTTGGACGTCGACCCATCCTCTTCCCTCTCAGCAACCCCTTGACCAAGGCCGAGTGTACCTTTGAGCAGGCTATCCAGTGGACAGACGGCTCCGTCATTTTCGCTTCAGGATCTCCGTTCTCGCCCATCAACGTCAAGCACAGTGAAGGCGCTGTCACATACTATCCCAACCAGGGCAATAACGTCTACGTCTTCCCCGGTCTTGGTCTAGGTGCTATTCTCTCCAAGGCCACCAAGGTCACTGATGAGATGGTCTACATCGCCGCCGCCTCTCTGTCCGAATCTCTCAATGCAGAGGAGCTCCAGAAGGGTCTGATCTACCCTCGTATTGAGAGAGTGAGAGATGCTAGCGTCATCGTTGCTCGCGAAGTAATGAAGGCTGCCCGCAGGGAAGGCGTGAGTGCTCTTCCCGAGTCGCAGTGGGTTGAGTGGGAAGAATGGGGTGATGTTGCCTTGACAAAGTGGATCAAGGACCGTGTGTATGATCCTCTCAAGTAAGAGAGTTGCGATTGAGATGGAGTTCTGAACCAAAAAAAAACTGGGACGGCGTTATTTATGGTTATTGCCTCAAGGAGAGGCCTCATATATATCCTATATGTATGTTTTGAGGAGCTGTCATGTTGTGGACAATGCAGCCAGGAGACGCGATGTATCAATCGATGGGCTAAATCCGGTATATAAAAAGGAGACACTAGACTATTATATGTGTCAGTAATGAATTCCCATGAGCTTGACCGAACTCACACAACACGCGGTGCAAGTAGTTAGGTGACAGATTCAACGTACCGTAGCAGGATCTCGCTGTCCACTGAATCAGACACTGAACATTTGAAGGTAGTATAACATTGATGGCAGCTTTACATTAGAAACACACATGGATCTACTCCCGTTCACTTCTCTACTTATTCAATTCTTTGTCCATCACAGCCCTCCACTTCTGCGCATTCTTCCGCAGCAGCCAAAGACTCACATTTCCACTAATCCAAGCGATGAGGCCGACCATGGTCATCAACCATCCATACCCCATAACGTTAACTAGAGGTTGGGCGATGACACCGCCGGTACAACTGAAAATATTCCGAACGAAATTGTTTAATGCGACCCCACTGCTGCTTTTCTTGGGCATAAATTCGGTCAACATGGTCGTTGCCGCGCTGAAAATCAGCATACTGCCCAGGCCGAAGAAGAAGTTCGCAACGCAGGCTGCTGTCCAATGCACGCCGAACTGGGTTGTCCAACCGTACCAGATCAGTGCACCCGGGTATAGTGTCGCCGAGATCCATGCGTTCTCGCGCATTCGGTCTTCGGGCAGGTAGATCAATTTCCCGTGCTCGTCGTACCGTCCCGCCTTCTCCGCAGCGCGGACCATGATCCGGTCGATCCACGGCCCGCCGAACAGCGAAGCCAGGAAGTAGCCCATTGATCCCGGTAGATAGAGCAGTCCGATGATGATGGCGGAGAAGCTGTATGGCGGCAGGGAGAAGGCGGACTGGATGGAGACGTTGAGCACATAGAGGGAGCCAAAGGTGATGGCGGCGTAGAACACTACGATCGCCACCGCGGGGAACCGCAGGTACGTGACCACCTCCAGCGGATCGATGAATGCCCGCTTCAGGAAGACGGCGACCCGGCGCGATTGGATCTGCACGGAGCGTGTCGTAGAGACGCGGGACAGCGCTTGTGCATCTGCGCCGACGCCTTGTGACGGGCGAGGCGCGAGCGGCTTGCGCTTCGCCAGCGTCTCGGGCAGCGCGAACAGGATGAGGAAGAAGACCACCGCACCATATGCAGTCAAGAACCACACCGTGCTTCTCCACCCAAAGCCTTCAGCCAGGGCACCACCGATGATGGGCGCAAGGAGTGGGCCCATGAGAGGGCCGAGGTAGAACATGCCCATCGCCCTTCCACGCTCTTTGGTCTCCCAGATATCAGCGATCGTGCCGGCGCCCACGGCCTGCACGGAAGCTGCCGCGCCACCTGAGAGGATGCGGAGCACAATCAGCATGGCGATGTTGACGCTGAAGCCGCTGACTAGGGTGAACATCACGTTGAGCAGGAAGGAGGAGAGGTAGATGGTGCGTCGTCCGAGCGTCTCGGAGAACGATGACCACCACAGCGGGAAGATGGACATTGACAGCATGTAGAAGGCAACCGACAGATTCACAATGGTGGAGGTGACGCCGAATTCCCGGGACATCTCAGGGAGGGCGGCTACGATCAATGTCAGTCAGGGCTGTCTCAAAGGCTCTGAGTTGTATAAGGACTTACGGTAGAAAATAGCGGACCCCATCGGCGCTGCTGCCCCGGCTATTGCCACGAATGTGGTAATGGTCCATTTCACTCTGTTAGAGTAGTCATACGGCCGGTTGACCTCGGGCAGAACAGACAGTTGAGCGAACAGCCCCCGACGTTTGGTTCTGGGCACGATGCTCAGAGGTCTCGACCTCGTCGAAGAGGCTCGCGACTGCGCGCGCTCAGGTTCGATATCCTCATCAACCTCACTGGCCGTGTCCTCGTGAACAGGTGGAGGCAGACCGGGTGCTACCTTGGCCGATTCTTTCTCGACTTCTGGAAGCGCCACGTTCTCTTCCTCTCGGGTTGAAGATTGTTTACTTGATCTGAACTCTGCCTCCCCTTGAGATATCTCATATCTTTTCTCATCGTCGTCAATGGGCGCCGACATGGCCTGTTCTTCATACAATGCGGGGGCTTAGCCGTTGCGGAAGCGAATAGCCGGTGTCGCTTATCTAAGAGTCGCAAGCCCCAGATAGTTTGAAGGGCTTGGCCGTACCGGCGTACCGAGCTATGTTTTCCAAATGAAGAAAGCAGGGGGCGTCAAAACATGATAGAGGTCAAGATCCCAAGGAAAGCCAAGAAAGAGATCTACGGGGGAACCGATACGCGGTGAGTTAAAAATGTTTCGAGGGTCTAACAATGTGATCCGGGGAAATAAAACGGGGTCAATCTCCATCCCATGGTGATGTGGATCTCTATAGGCTGCTAACGCTTCCCGGATTGGATGGCATCATCGGAGGCCCCGAAGATGTGGAGATGTGTTCCGGTATATGGCTGTATGGGGTGTAAGCTTTCTTAGCCGGAGGCCGACGTCGGTTCTCTAACGTCGGCTTGCAACCGTTCGAGGTGTCATCTTTTAATCCTATCTCGCGTTCGATGCCCCCAATGAATTGCTGTACCGTGACGGTTTGTTGTGGTCGACGATGTGGATTGCGGATGTGTCCGACTGGATATCGGATGCAACGAGGCTCCAAGCATATGTCAAGTCCGGAGGGATTCAAGGAAGCCAGATAGTAGACACAGTTTCTACCAAACACCCACCAGTACAATCACCAATATGGAGACGCTGATGTCGGAAAAGAGAAGGTCTGTACATCCTCATAGGGATCGGCTATTCAACCGTTTCCTACCATTTTACTATCATCCGACAACATTGAGAACTGAGTTGTTCTGATTCCCATGCACACCAATCCATAAGAATAGGCGAGTAAGTGGGGTGATCGGATGCATATTATGAGCAAGCCATTCAGTCACTGTCTTACGAGAGAAGAGAAGGCGGTGCAGTTCTCAAGCTTTTCATTGGTAGCCTTTGCACGAGGTGGTCGTGGCTAAATTAGGGCCAAAGAACAACTATCTGATATCCATGTGTCGAACACTTCCTCTCTGTGATTTCACCACAAAAGGATTACCGCGAGATCCAACACCCAAAGGCGGAAAAGAGACCCAGAAATGAAGCCCCTCTCGAATCAGTTTACATGGTAGATGTAAGAAGCTGGTGACGCCTGTCACTTAAGCCTCACCTGAATCCATCAACTCATCCTCGTCCTTCATGGGAAGAGCGGCAGAGATCTTCTCATCACCACTCTCGTCCTTGGCCTCAACCTCCTTTTCCTCCTTGTCGAGCTGCTCCTTGGGGACCTTGGCAGGCGTCTTGGCCTTGGTGCCGCGGGGTGCGCGAGCCTTCTTGGCGGGGGTGGGAGAGTCGACGTTGTCCTCGTCGATGTCGGACTCCTCGCTGGCGGACTTGCGCTTGCGCGAGGCCGGGGTCTTCTTGCCAGCGGCGCCGGCTTTGCCCTTGCCCTTGCCGGAAGCGGGAGTGGCAGCGGCGCTGGCAGCAGCACCGCCAGAGGTGGACTGGCCAGCGAGAGCGACCAGCTTCTTCTTGATGACGGCCATCGTGTTGCCGACACTGCGAGGGTTGGTGTAACCAGTGAGTGTAGCAAGCTTGGCCATATCGATCTGAGGGCATCTAGATTAGCGTCCATTTTTGGAAGCTGGCAGGGTGGATTTTTGTCCAATAAGTCTGAATTGGAGGTGGAGGTTTTTGAGGTGAAGGTGAAGTGATGAAGAAGGAAACAAAAGTTTACAGCAATCGCCAACAAGGTTGCTGTGATGGTGGTATGGTGAGCGGGGGACTTACCTCGGGCTCAGTCTTCATGCACTGCCAAGCGGCGGCGAGAACCTCGGTCTCGCGAGCAGTGAGATCGCCTTTCTTGACGGGAGTAGCCTTCTCAGTCATCTTGGTGAATGCGGTTGCAAATGTTGATGATGCTGGTTGTGTGAAGGTGGTATGGGATGTTGGTCGCGTGAAAATGAATTGGAGTGGTTGTGTGGAGGTGGATGGGGCGAAGGTAGCTGATGATGTACCAATGTGCTTGAAGGTACAATGATGTTGGGAGGGAAAATTCGAGCTTGATCTGATGTGTGGAAGGTCTTTTATGTACACGATCAGCGAAGCTTGGCTCGTCGCAATTTATTGTTGACGAGGTGATTCACGGGCAGGTGCTCCAATGGCAGCATTGCAAGGTGTCAGTTCACTGATTCCGTGCATACTCGCGTCATTGGTTCTGAACGACCTACATTCGCTTTCACAGTTGGCAACAACAACAACAACTCTATCATTGTCCTGCCATATTTCAGCATTCGACAATAGACGGAATCCCACATAGCAGACAAATATGCCCAAAAGTGGTATACATCCTCCATCTGACGAATATTTGACATGCAGTCGGGATTGTCCGTTTTGCTGGCTCAAGAATGTAAAAAGCAATACACGGCAATCCTCATCTTACTGCAAAGCTGTAAGGCAAGTCTCTCCAAGCTCTCAACCCACATAACCCTATTTCGCTACGTGACTGAAAGAAAATCTTTTGTCAATAGCGTCTGTGACTGTCACTTCGGTATTCCCGCATTATGTAACCAATGGTGGATTGCATATATAGGGATGTGAATGAAGGGTGCTGGCTGTTGGACACTATTTATCTGTATGTCTTATTAGACTAGCGGGGGACTTTATATGCCTTTTTTGGCGAACCCGCAAAGAAACACGACGTAAGAGTGTCTTGAGAGCTTGAAGCAAGAGCTTTACTAAGACAGGAAATTAGAGCCCCCCGTTGTTGAGGTGTAGAAAAATACAGTATCGTGTTGCTCTCCTAGCTGCCGAGGCAACATCATAATTTATCAATTGCATGTAGGCGACCGCGCTATCACTTCCATCCAACTATTTTGCAACGTATCAATATCAGAAAAACTGGAGCTATTTATCCACGAGTTCTCCAATATATACAAGAAGCTATCGCGCCCTCAATTACGAGAAAGCGACCATCTAGACTGGCAGTTTCGGTATGGCATATTTGAAAACATTCTGCGGATCATACTTCCTTTTCAGATCCAGCAGTGTGTCGTAGTGCCCACCATAGATCTTCTTCAGATTTGTATCCTCATCACCCAGCAACGATATATACGAGCTTTCCAAAATGTTCTCGGGGTCTGTCTCCAGTAGCTCCTTCTGAAAAGCCAAAGCCCACGCCGCTGCCTTCTTTTCATATGAAGGGTCCGCAGTCACAGAAATGAGCTCAATCACATGGTGGTCGACTCGAGACCCCCAGACGGATTCTTCACTTGGTTTCGGCCCACGTAAGCCGTGGACAGTAAGGGATGTTCCGCCGCCCGGAAGCTGCGACCCGTACTTTGCAAGCACCTGGGCCGTCTTGGGCGTCCAGCGCTTGATACTTGTGGTGTATACGCGGCCGTGTGAGGGATAATTGGAAAGTTTGTCATTATCCGCGGTGAACTTGTGCAATGATACCGCCTCAGGTAAATTCACGGCACATTTGTTCAGTCCAGCGACAATGTCGATCAATCGGCGTCCCTCCTCGTGGTCTGGATCCGCCCAAGTTGCAAGGATGATAAGTACCTTACCGAGTGAGGGCAGCTCAACCACCATTGGCTGTAACTGGAAAGTTCTAGGCATTCCTTCTTTCAATAGTCTTTCATACCCTTCTATATAAGCGAGCCACGCTGCTTCTATATTACCTGGTTCGTATACGATTGTTGAAAGTAGGATCTAGGGCAATGGTCAAGACGACGACTAGAATGGGTTTGGGGGGGGGCAAGCCTGCCTACCTCCTTTAAGAGATACACCTTGATAGTGAGCTCAACAATAGGCCCAAAGATGCCTCCGGCACCACGGATACCTTTGAGAAGCTCTCCGTCAGCGTCGACGATTTCGCCCTGCGCATTGACTAGCTTTGCATGAATTATCTGGTCGACGCCTATGCCGTATAGACTCGAGAGTGGGCCGTAGCCGCCAAGGGTGGCCCAGCCAGTGTATCCGACTGTTGAAATCATGCCACTGAGATTAGTTAGCAAGGTGAATTGTCCGCGTTTCCTACCATTGTATAGACGCGCTGCTCTTACCAGGGGGTAACCAGCTCATACTCCGCCAGCTCCTTCATCACCTGGCCCACCAAAACCCCTCCACCCACTCGAGCAGTAGTTTTATCCTCATCCACGCGAACGTAATTGATGTCTCGCATATCAATCACTAAAGCGCCATGAACCTGTGTGCGACCAGCGGGATCATGTCCACCACCTCTGACAGTCACGTCGACATCGTTCTCAATGCAAAACTTGACGAGGGTCTGAACGTCTTCGGCATTCTGGGGTCGCGCGATCGCAAAGGGCCGGGCTGGACGGATTACGAAGCATTCTCGCACTGCTTCATACTGGTCATCACTAGGCGTATAGAGCTTGATATCCGGACGCTGCTGCTTTTGTAGATAGTCCCTTAGCGAGGCTGCGGTTTCGGTTGTCCCAGGAGCCATTCTGAACTGCAAAGATAACGCGACTAATGCAGAGTGGCACCCGTGTAACCTTTTGTGGACTGGTGGTGCCTTTATATACCCATAAAATGCACCATCATGCAGTTAGGGGCTAGATTCATTGGGCTAGCGCCTATCAGACCACCACTTCACAACGAACCGTGAACGTGATCTGATGTATGGCCAGATGTTTCCGGGATTGTAATCGTCGACGATCAATGTACCCTCAATGGCCTTGAGCATTCCATTCCGGCTGATGACCAGGTTTCTTAGAAAGCTCACTTTCCAACTTGGGCGAAAGTAACCCCGCAATTGCATTTCTCCCTTCAGTTTGTATCAGCAATCCCCAAGTATCTCTAATTACTTCTACAACACGTCATGGTAGAGGCGTTCAATGGTCGAGATACGTTGTTTGTCTTTCAGAACGCGAAACTGAGCTGTCAATGAAAGGAAATCATCGCCTGAAAGGTATAAGTAGAATGCTCCCACTAGAATCGGAGTGGGCAGAACGAAAACACACCCCTATCCTCGCTCTGATAAGAAGAAAAAAACTTTAATAAAAAAATTAAAAGTGCAGTGGTACTCGGTATATTCACAAGTTTCACGCCAAGGTGCTTCAATATATCGTCCCCCACCTCTTCCAAGCCTATTTAGTAGTTCATAATGCGCGACAATGCGTGTCAGTGCAAATGCCATAATTGACGGATCTTGAGATCTTGAGGCACCCGCACCAGCTTCCCCGCAAAAGCCTGACCCTCCACATTCCGCAGGGTGAAAGGGGCCAATGACCACGTGAAAGAACTAGGTCAACCTAGTGAGATTATACGTAGTTCAGAGAGGCGCTAAGGATACTATCCGTCGGCTATTTAAAGGCTCGGGTCTCGCGCTTTCTGCTAATGTAAGCGTTTTTACCTACAAACCCCTATTCATCACCGAAGATGCCATGGTAACACCGGCAAGCGACCCGCAAGGGCAGGGGAATACGGTTGAGTTGGCAGAGGTTGAGCGTGCGAGGCCGAGGAAGAGAACTTGGAGAGCATGTGATAAGTGCTCAACACAGCGGGCAAGATGTGATGGGAGCCATCCCTGGTGAGTAGGTGGATGAGTACAATGTTTGAAGCAAGAGAGCTGACTCCGAATCAAAAGTCGACGATGTGCAGGTCAGTGCTGAGCGCGGCGTTGAGCTTATTCTAGATTTATGGTCTTAAATCTGACAAAATCATCACAGACTACGGCTACGCATGCACTTACAACAGACCGGTCAAAAGACGCGGCCGAACACGTCTTGCTGCACGCAGTGAGGGGGCAGCCGCCGGGCTCACAAACGCTAGCCAGAAGGAAGGAATGAACCACCCGCCGGTCGCGTCAACAAGTTCTGCATTGTCGCTTCTGGTAGATCAAACTGAAGATGGTAGTGTTGCTGAGAGCGACCGAAGTGAATCTGATGATCCCAATCAGTCTCCCGCGCATAACGAGTCCCAGGAACCCAACGGCTGTGGCAGTCAGTCGGGTCCTGCGATCCCGATTCCATCACCAATCTCAGTATGGCAGACTTCGGTATCGTCTTTGATGGCACCTTGCCGTTACCCAGTTCTCCGACCGGTACTTCCACATCTGGGTGGCATACTCTCGGTCTCGACGGCGTGCGACTTATTTGAGGTGTATTTGATAGATCCGGGAAGCTCGTTGTTTCGTTTTGCTCCTCCTTACATCCTCACCCGGATCTTTCGCAGAAAATCCCTTCTTCATTTAACGAACCCGAGGCCGATCTCGAGTGCACTTCTAGCTACTATCTTATGGTGCTGCGCGCAAGCAGCCGAATTGCCTGAGTTGCTTGCACCCGGAGCGAGATCCCGGATCACTAAGGCACTATATGGCCTTGCAGTATCATTGATAAACGAAAAGCCTGAGGATCGATGGTGGAGGAATGCTAGTCATTCCATATCAGAACAAACGTCAGGGCCACCAGAAGCTTCGATGACAGGAGGCGAGAGATCATGTCCTCTGGCTATGTCGACAGGTGATATCAAAGAGCAGCTCGGGGTTGTTGACGATGTCTTGACCTTTACACTTCTCTGTATTGCGGTTTCTGGCGGCGACTTCAAGGCCGATTGCCAGGAATGGTGGTATCGAGCTGTCCGGACAGCTAGGTCCTTGGGACTGCATCGTGAAGACGAGCCGTGCCCGCAGCTTGGTCTTGCTTGCAAGAAACTATTGTGTTCCTGCCAGTTGAAAAATGGCCAGCAAAATGTGTCTTTCTTGGAAGCCAAGGAAGAGAGAAGAAGAGTTTTCTGGTTACTCTACTGCCTCGATCGTCATCTTGCTTTGTCATTCAATAGAGTGCTGCAGATACCGGACTCCTACGCCGAAGTGAACGGTAAGATACTTGGAGATGAGAAACTGGGATACGTTTACTGACACTTCCAGCGCCGTTACCGGACCGAGTCTGGGAGACCTTGGACGAGATTCCGCTCAGCAAATATCCTCTGCCTGTTCTCGGACCACCAACAACCATTACTGGGACTGGGTTCTTTGAGTATTTCTTGCCCTTGATGGTCATACTCGGGGATATTATCGAACTTCACCATGGTCGCCAGCATCCACGCTTCCACAAGTTTTGTAATGATGAGATGGGCCTGCTCATCGAGAGACACATAAATGAGTGTCATATCAGCCTAAAGGTTTTGAGCGACAACGTTGGCCTTCTAGAGTCCGAGTTACAAAACAGAAACCGGCTGGTAGTCGCCTACGGTACTCATATCCTCTACGTGCTTCAAGTGTTGCTGCACAGTAAATGGGATGCCATCAGCATGCTTGACAACGATGATGGTTGGATTGCAACACAGGACTTCTCCAGATGCGCCTCACATGCAATAGCAGCGTCGGAAGCCGTGTCGATGATATTGGAATATGACCCCGAATTGGGATTCATGCCGTACCTTTTCGGAATCTACCTACTTCAAGGCAGTTTTATCCTGTTGTTGTTCGCGGACCGTATGCCGCAGTTGGGACTGAATCAGAGCGTTGCACAGGCTTGCGAAACGATTATTCGCGCTCATGAGGTGTGCATTGTAACATTGAGCACAGAGTTCCAGCGAAGTTTCCGGAGGGTTGTCAGATCGACACTCTACAGTGTTCGTGGTATCAATCCCACCGAGCTGGAAGAGTACAAGCTGACACGGCGAAGAGTATTGTCATTGTATAGGTGGACAAAAGGGGCTCGGGGTTTGGGAATATAGGGGAAATGAAACATTGGATTGACCACTCTCTTGCATCGTCTCCTAGGTGATGGCTGAGGATAGACTGATATTTCTGCTCGGCGCGAAATGAGGGTCTTCGGATAGCCCAAATCAATGTAGCCCGGAGATTTCTGTGAAGCTAACCGAGTACGCTAGCAGTGCGCGAGGCGTTTCTGTCGTGGAGATAGTCTGCCGGTTTTTCTCAAGCGCAACGAGTCTTATGCACGCCCCTAATGGTTCGCCGTCCACATTCATCTAAAGGTCAGTAGTCTAGAGTTCAGTAGAGCCGCAGATCGGTAACGACAAGCAATCCGTAGCGCGTGCATAGATCTCGGTTGGCCGCGCACCTCCAGGTGGCGGCCCCCTGCAGTTTTCCTTCTGACAGAATTTAATTTGAACCGAACCTTTGTAGATTAGCCCCAGCAAGCCTCAGGCAACTTGACTATGATCAAGGCCACGAAAACGTTCAGCCACAGCCTTCAGTGGACTCGCATAGAATGCATCTGGGAAGGAATCGTCGCCAACAGGAATCCGGACGGTCGGACGTCAAAGAAGACATCCATGAATAGAAGGGTCCCAGTGGCTTTTAACGCGTTGCTGCAGCGCACCCACTTTAGAGCAGGCGATGCCACAAACGGCTACTGGATCAAGGCGATCCCTACGTGCATTGACTTTCATAGGCTCGAAACCATGGCTTCTGGGTCAACCTCCATTGGGGCTTGAGATGGCGTTTCTCGAATGAAATACACCCACCCACCTTTTCATCCAGTCCCGCCCGATCATCCTTTTGCGCCATCCCGTTGCGCAGCTGCTGAACTGGTAGCTTGGACGAGTATGACGAAGGGACTGGGCCCGTTGCCCATGAACTGTATCATTTTCGTCCACTACTGATCTCAGCAAAGTCGTTTTCTCTGCCGCCGAGTAACAAGCTCATAGGTCGATGGCAAATCCATGCTACACGATCCCATAGGCCGTGTCTTGGGCTTTTTTGACTGAGACAACGCATCTGCGACTTGTCTCGTCCAGCCAACCTCTGACGCCTCTGTTTCTCGCGACATCATTCGTTACTCTCGCCCATTACATACACCCTGGCAATCGTCACCGCCGCTCTTTTTTTCTCTGTTCACACCTTGGCATAACCTGCAGTCGCTCCTTACAACCTTAGAAACCTCGACACGTCGAGAAAACCACAACGACACACGTCACCACAATCTCAGAGGTCACCACTTCAGCCTCATCTCCGTTTTCCAGCAACTTCCCGCTCCGACCGAGACATTCCCTTCCACCTACCACAGAATTAGGCAGAAAACCCTGCACAGCATCTGGAAAGAGCCGGTTACGTGTCACGACTTCTCCGACATTCAGGATTCGGTGGAACGAAGGCAGGCGTCGGAAACTGAGGGGAAATGAAAGCTACCAAACGTCAATCTCGCATGCTACACGACTTACACCAGGCATGGACGAGCTTAGCGATTGCACCTATTCATAATCTTCTTTTGTCCTGATAGTAGTCGACCGTTGGACATGTCTCGAGCCAAGGAATAAAGGGGAAGAAGTAGTGCTTTCGTTTTACTGACACATAGCTAAATCATCATGGCCGACCCCAGATCTCTCGCGCCGACTCCTTCGCCGGGTCACAGAAGCGCAACCCGCCGACCCTTGCGATCTACCTCCCAGTCGCCCTCGCGACAACGCCTAGGTGATGCGCTGCTTTCACACCTGACGCCAGCTTCGGCGGTGGAGGCTCTGAAAGCCCCGTCCGGGCCCTTGAAAGGGTGTCTTGAGGAAGCCTCGCCTTCAGAACAACATTTTGCTATGCGAACCGCCATAGCCTCCAAGAAGATATACGATTGGCTTGACGAGCTGTTAGACTGGCCATGGCCAAAGGAGACCACATATGCGGGCTTTGAATTACCTCCTGCTAAGAGAAGGAAGTTATCGGAACCTCGCGAACCAGAAAGGGGCCGGAACCTCGCTCGACAACAACTGACACCTTCCAAGCCTGAGACGGACTACATGGGAAGCTTGCCGGCCAGCGACGTTGCACGTTACGAGATCAGAATCGAGCAGGTACAAAAAGGACTGGATGAGCTCGATCTTGAGGAAATCAAGTCACACGTATTACTCAATCATATCATGCCTTTGTCGCGACCGGGGACACCCTTTTCGGATGCTGGGCGCTCGACGGCAAGCTCCATTTCGTTTACCAAGCTGGAGGACATAGCGGCTGTCATTACTGCCATCACCATTCAAGCTCTGCCCAACCTTTCGCGGTTGACGAGGCTATTGAACACCTGGAGTATTCGGATAATAGTCTTGCGCAAAGTGCCGTCCGTGCTCATGTTGATCACAGACGCTGAAGTTGCGCTGAAGTCGGGCTGGAATGCGATCGAAGTCGAGAAACCTGCCGGCCATAGGACGCCCGAAAGGTTGAACACATCTGCCCTGCCCCGGAAAGATTTTGAAGTCATGAACTCTGTTTTACGCCAGAAGGTGGCGCAACCAGGAAGGGATCTGGATTACATGTTGGATGTCCTTGAAGGCATGGCGGATACACTACCAGACAGTTGGCTTGATCGGATGGACGACATAGAGAAGGACTATGCAAACTGGGTGGCCACGGCGGAGAGGCGCGTGCAGAAAGGGGAGTGGGGAGAAGTTGAGTCGTCCTCAAAATCTGATACACGGCAAACGATCCCGCAGACCCCTGGTCCCAAGATCCAAATCCAGACCCCAAGTCCGGCTAGAAATCGACACGAGGAAGGAACTGCAGACAGCGGATTGAGGATCTTGGTTAAAGCTCCAAGCGAGGATATCCCTAGATCGGTGGACCAGGTGCTTGACTTGAGTGAGAATGCAGCGCATCAACGTGCGGTCGACTCCGAGCTGGCCGTCGAGGACTCGGATTCGAATACCACTTTCGGCAATGATGAACTGCCAAGGACTGCTGTGAGCGACATGGATGGATCCCCAATCGAACGACGCAAGGCGCGAGATTTTGATGGTTCCGTTGATAGAGCTCGGGAACCCAAAACGTCCACGGCTCTTTCCGAGGTAGACAGGAACATTCTTCGCATCACTCCCCCCGAGGTTTTATCACCGAGCCCCAAGCTATACCGCAAGAGTATACCGGACTTGGAAGCAGAGTACTCCTTTCTGGAATCTGTGCACGAGGAAGAGGAAGATGAGGATGAGGATGAACCTCAACTGCCTCCCGCAAGATTTGTGCCCAGAAGAGACAGTCAGGAGTCTATGGCGTCGACCGTCTTACATGATCCAGCTAGTGCCTATGATCATTCCGATGATCCCTTCCAAGAGGCTGCCAGAGAAGGGTCTATGGAGCCCGAGCTGCCTCGACTACCAGATCCGGACGAGCCTTTCTCTAGCGATGCGATAAGCCCCCCAAGCTCCCCACCCCTGAGATACAAGCCCAGGACCACATCGGTCTCGTTCAACGAAATCCCCGACATCTCAGAAATGCCCGAGGAAGAGACAACGCCTCCACGAAGCCCGCTCGAACCACCAGAAATTTTCGATCACGAGGCCTCTTTCGATTACGGTGCTCAGTTCAGCAGCCCGGGCCACATGAGTGTGGCTAGTGAGCCTGGTGACGACCTACACCAGCAAATCAGACAGGTGCTGAAAGGCCTCCCGAATAAGATTCGCTTATCAACGAAACCTTCGGCAATCAATCTCAACCCGCCTGATTTACAGCTCCCAACACGTGCAAAGCCAAGGGTTTCAGAACCATTCCGCCGCAGCGGCTCTGCTCTTTCCACGCGGTCAACCATGTCTTCTCGGGCAAGTACCCCGTCTTGGTTGCTTGCACCAGCCAGGGCCCCACGCCCTCAGTCAAGAGCCAGCCACGATACCAAGACATACTATCTCTCACGCTCAAGCGGCGAAGCTCCTATGAAGTTGCTTATTCGATGCGTTGGCGAGAACGGCGAGAGAGTCATGGTGCGTGTGGGTGGCGGATGGGCCGACTTGGGTGAATACCTAAAAGAGTATGCAATCCATCACAGCCGGCGGTCCAAAGGTGAAGGCAAGGTCGAAGTCAGAGACTCTTCCACTTTGCAAGCCGGCAAAACTGGATCGAGTCCACCAAGCCGACCAGGATCAGCTCTCGATGCCCCTACGACACCCCTCTTAGTTCGGAAGACTAGAAAGACTCCTAGCGAAGAGGGCTCCTCGAGGCGGCCGGTGACGCCATCAGCTCAGAGTTTAGGGAACACGGATATACCGTCATCGGATAAGTCTGTCGCCTCGCATGATTCCCGTGTTCAGTCGAATCCCAACAGCAGTATCCTGGGTATGTCCGGCCCGCACCCAAAGAAGACTAGAACGTTGGACGACGAAAGTCGTCAATGGGTTGAGGACATGAGGAACAAAGTCCGGACCGCTAGTGGCGAGCAACGGACAGCTCTCGAGCAAGCCCAAAACGACGGAAAGTTTGGTGAGATTGGTAAAGCGGGAGGGACAAAAAGGGTGTTCAGGAAGCATATTCCTTAGGTCGAGTTAGGAAAGCGAACGCTGTCATGATATCCATTGTATCGGTGTTACGGCATGGAAAGAGCCAAGGTCTTGTCTTGTGGGCAATCATGGGGTAGCGCTCTTTGCATAGCATGTTGCTGTACGGCACAGGAGCGCCGTCCATACTTTCACTTACATAATTTCCTACTGTCATTCTGCGCGGTGTTGTGTTGTCAATACCCATTTCCATTGTTGAGGTGGCTGTCCATAGCTGAAAGAGAATGGCCAATGCGCCAGTATCATGTTTACTAAGCTTGACGTTTAAAGTGGCGTGTCTGATTACTGAGATCTTGATCTCTAGAATAATCGGGGTAATATCCAGGAATATCTAACACAGCTGCTTCCCCTGATTGTGATTCTACTGCATGGTAGGTACAAACCCAGGAGTCCCTCTACGTCCACCCCACCGCCAATCACCTATAGCGTGACTCGTGGTTAGGCTATCAAGTGAACATGATCTGCAGAACTGAGTGAGATGGAAAAAAGTACCATACGAGTCTAATCGTCCACACCGCAATGGCAGCAAGCACCGAGGGCTTCGTATTCGTAGAGACGACTTGAAAGTTACAACAGCCTCATTTCACGTCAGTTATTTCCCCTTCAAGGTATAGCAATAACAATGATAATGTTGCTCGCTGATGAGTGTCTCATATCTTGGTTGGGGTTGAGTTATTGATCGCGTAGGCCGGCAGGTCCGAGCAATGATATATTTTATATATACACCGCAATCAGTCATGACAGAGATCCGCGCCAACCCGGATAGTTCGACAGGCTTATAAATAAACACGTGATTGAGTTTAGAAAACTATAGAAACAATTTTTATAATATATTGAATGTATTCTTATAATGGTTAGAGTTGTTATTAACTAGCTGAAAGCTATTGGTAGAAATAGGCATAGATAACTTGGGTAAAACATGTAATTGCCGGGTCGTAACGTAAGTAGGTATTAGCGGTATCGCTAAACATATTTCGAATGGTTGGGTAACAACTGCCAGACAGGAGTAAGGGACAAAAGTTCCTGGGCCGGAGCTGGGACAACCATCCTTTAGATAAACCAACGTTTCTTTGTGCTACAAACACGTGACTTGTCAGGTAGGGAGGGCACTTAGAGCCAGATAGTTCACGCTTGGGGAGTGAGGCACATTTGCTCCCCAGCGCAACAACAACGTATGTTGTCATCTTTACATGACTGCTCAGCTGTGTGACAATTAATCATAGAAAATTCGAATGGCTGTCACGCAGGGTCGTGCCAAATGGAAATATGACCAAGTAACGGAGCCATAAGTCAGGATGGTTGCAGGCAACGCGAAAGTAACTGAAAGCGCCTCAGCGGCAGGCTCAGTTGTGACATGTGCATATGGAACGACCTGCATTCTGTGACTGGCCTTGCTGAAATATGACAGAGCCTGACTGGTAATTGCGCTTATAGCGAATGTGTGTTAATCTCGCAATCCCCGGCCAATCTGTATGGTTCAACCACAGCGGGTGTTACACCACCTGTAGGATCACGTTTGCAAATTCAGCCAATTGTAAAGGGTTAGGATCGGGTGGTAAGTGCAGACACATAACCCTAGCACGTGTCGTCTTAGTTCGTGCCACGGCGCTTTTGCCGATATTTCTTTTATAATTAAACAAATATGCTTAGGTTCCTCGCCCGTTGCCATACCGCCAAAACACGCGTGGATTACGGTGGCCAGGCAGGCCAATGTGGAGGCGTACGAATCGTCGCCCGATACGGTACTTGTAGCCCGCGGGCCGAGGGCTGACGGGGATAAGGATGGAATTAAGGTTGCAGTATACTAGCCACAGTAGGTGGCACTTAATTGGGACCCCTGTCCAGCTACTTTCTGGATCGTCGTACGCAAGTCCACTGGCACATGCGGACATATGTATCGATGTACCGTTCATGCAAGTGAGACACTTGACAGGGGTGCAAGCTTATGCCAACTGCTGTATAGTCATGTCTCCTGCGGATGAACCGAGTGGGGCTAAGTGCGCAATCATCAAGCGCATGAGCAGTGGAAGCTGCATAACAAGATTTGATCATGCCAGGCTGTCCCAAATTTCCACTTCAAAAAGTACCGAGTTTTTGGCAAGGGGGGCTTGGGAGCGATTATGCAACCCGCTTGACAGGTACCGGGCCCGTGCCTTGCTCAGTCATGGATATACGAAAAGAGAGAGACGATACACGCCACGGAATATCTCAACTAACATAGCGAGCGCTTGAGGGCACTATACTGTCCGTGGAAGTTGGTTGGTTCCAGTCGGTGTAATGTCGTACAATGTGGCACTGCACAGCCTATGAGACAGAGGCCTAAAGTGCCCTGTATTAATGTATTCAAACACTGTGCGAACTTGGCGTTTGCTTTTACATCGTTGTTCAACCAACTCGTTTCTCGCTCTGTCGCCAGCAAGAGCCTCTAAGCCGATGCTTTTTGCCTTACTCTGCTGCATTCTTGCACCATCGTCATAAACTACAGGTGCAACTTGGTTTCAACTCCACCCCTTTATTCGCCTTTAAACATGTCTTCCAATGTCAGTCCCGACCGTGGGAGCGGCCATGGTCTAGGTCGAGATCCTGACGAATCCCAACCGCTTCCAACTAGGAACCACTCTCCGCGCTTCTGGGGTATATTCGCATCGCTGTGCATACTGGCCTTCATATGCGCGCTGGACGTCATCATCATCAGCACAGCGCTCCCCACCATCACAGCAGTCATTGGAGGCGCCTCCCAGTACATATGGATCGCCAACTCGTTCGTCGTTGCCTCAGCTGTCGTGCAGCCACTGATAGGACAGCTTGCCGACATCTTCGGACGTCAGAACCCCCTAGTCGTGTCTACAGCGCTCTTTGTCCTCGGCAGCGGCGTAGCTGGGGGCGCTACATCTCCCACCATGCTCATCGTCGACCGGACCGTCCAGGGAGTCGGGGCTGGCTGGCTCTATGTGCTCCTAGATATAGTGTGCTGCGATTTGGTTCCCCTTCGTGAGCGCGGCAAGTACGTCGGTCTCATGAACTCGTTTGCTGGTGTTGCGGCCGCACTAGGACCTCCAGTGGGTGGCGCTATCGCGCAGACCGAGTGAGTAGCCATTCTTGACCTGACAGTGTGCTGCGCGAACTGACCTTCCATTTTTCCAGTTGGCGTTGGATCTTCTACCTTAATATTCCCATCTGCGGCGTTGCGCTGTGTGGGACCCTGCTGTTCATGCGCATGAAAACAGGACTGCCGGGCCTTGACGCGGGCAAGTCCAAGTTGCGGCGCATCGACTTTGTGGGCAATCTGATCTTTGTCCCCAGCACATTAGCCGTTCTACTCGGACTCGTGATGGGCGGTATCGAACACCCGTGGTCTTCCTGGCAGGTGGTCCTCCCGCTCGTCCTGGGTAGTGCAGGCTGGATCGCATTCCACGTTCAACAGAGCTTCGCAACCCACCCGAGCCTCCCCAACCGCCTGTTCAGTCATCGCACCTCGGCTATCGGTCTCGCCCTCACGTTTATCTCGTCAGTGTTGATTCAGGCAATTGGTTATTTCTTGCCAGTATATTTTCAAGCCCTGAAGGGGACTACGGTCTTGGAGTCTGGGACATTTTATCTACCATACGCCATCGGGACCTTATTCTTCGCTGTAATGGGTGGTATACTTCTGGCTAAGCTTGGCAGCTACAGGATCCTACACATCGTCGCCTTTGCTTTGTCCTCGCTTGGTGTTGGTTTGTTCCCGCTTCTCAATAGCGATACACCAAAAGTAGCCTGGGTGTTTTTTGAATTGATCTCGAGCGCAGGCCTGGGTATCACGGTTTCCACCATGTTACCCGCTATCATGTCAGCTCTTGCTGAATCGGACGTAGCGTCCAGCACAGCAGCATACTCTTTCATCAAGACCTTCGGATACGTGTGGCGCGTCACAATTGCCTCGGTCATCTTCAATGCTGCCGTCAATGCGAACCTTGACCTCGTCTCAGACCCCGCTGTGCGTGATCGGCTGAGAGACGGCAGGGCGTATGCGTTTGCAATTGAGGTTCATGGGGCTCCAGGAAGTAGGCACGTACTCCACAGAACTCTGGAGCGAGGTTGTACAAGTGTATACCAGGAGTTTGCAGACAATCTGGTGGGCAGGGCTAGGCTTCAGTCTTCTTGGACTTGTGCTTGTGTTCGGTGAAAGGTCGCACGAGCTCAGAAGCGAACTTGTGACAGAATATGGACTGGAGGAGAGGGAGAAGGAGAAGGAGAAGAGAATAACAACGACGCCGATCGAAGACGGAACACCCCTTCCTACCAATAAGGCAAGAGAGCAACCTCTCGCCGCTTGAACCCAATGATGTGGTGGAGAAATTACTTGTCGTTGTACATGGTTTGTATACTATATTAATTGCACACAAGGCGCACCTGGGTGTATATGCTGGGAAACTGTACATAAAGAAAGGCCTCTTTTCCGAATAACCGATGAAACGTGAGTGGTGATATGTGCCAGCCTGGGCCACCGCTGTAAATGCTGTCTGGGCGGTACTTTGGTGTATCTAGGTAGATAGGGCTCTCAGGGGAGCCTTGTCCTGCCTCTCCATGATTTCCTAGCTACATCGTACACCTCATCCTCGTGCAGAGCTTTTGCCTTTTGTGCATGGCCTAGAACGTGATACCATGTTTCTTTCCAATCACCCACGTAAGGCTGACTCTTCCTTCTCACCAGCTGATCGGTAGGTGAAGGGTTTGATTTAATCCATACCTGCATAGATAGTCAGTCACTCTTCTCGGTAAATTTTAGGTATCTGAATATCCCATCTGACCAATGGTGCTATGGCTTACGAAGGTTGCATCATAAGTGGGCCCCAAGCAGCTGGATGTGACACTGTTTGTAGTGGGCGCAGGGTGACCCTTGCCCTCCTTCCCTCCAACAACACTCATTGCAACATGTACCCTCAGGATAGAAGTTCTCGTCATAAGAAACGCAAGGGGAGCGAATATATTGGAATTCGGTAACGTACCGGTGCAAGCTTGGTTCTGTACCACCAATATTGTGCGTATTTGCGGCAAGGTACCCAATGAGGGAGGTGCACGCCACCTGGTTGTTTGCTCATCGCTGCAGAGGATCCGACGTTTTCACCTGAGCTTGTACCAAGCTACCAAGTCCCAGATCCAGTTGATCAGGATGCAAAATGATGCAGACCGGCCAGCCTCATACGACGGGACGACGGAGCAACAGGAGGCAAGGGAGCTGCCCCTCCTCTCCTGGTCGTAGCCACACATCTGCAACTTGACGGTTGACTGCAAGAGTCGTATACATTAGTTGGCCAACGTCAGCACAAGGGTCAACCCTTGCCAAAAGTTGTGAAGTTGTAAGGAACGAGGAACACAAGCAAATCAAGTCACGCCTGCCCCTTCCCCCAAATCCTCCCTCCATCAATCTGATTCAGGCAGCTTGCAACGTTTGTCCAACTCTGCTTCATATCCACTCACCTACCGAATCTACTTCCAATTGTCCAGTTGGAGCACATTGACAACGAAGATGAGCATTTCCGAAGCTATTGAAACCCTGAAACTGGCCCTGCCCGGAGTCGAGTTCGCTCTGCGGGGCACCGAAGAGCACAACGCCCTCAATCGTAGCTCGTACCAGTCAGCCCTGCAATCAGACATCGTCCCGGCCTGCATTGTCCGACCAAGGACCAAGGAAGACATCTCGACCTTCGTCAAGACCATCAAGCCCTTCATCCTCGCCAACAAAGCAGCCTTTGCTATTGTTGGCAGTGGTCGTCAGCCTGCGCCAGGCTGCTCCAACATCCAGGATGGCATCACTCTGAACTTGGGTCTCCTAACCGGCATTAGAGTCAACGATGGCATCGTCTCCATTGCTGCCGGCGAAAATTGGGGTTCCGTCTATGACAAACTGGTCGAACAGGGACTCGGCTGTTCTGGTTCGCGTTCGGGCAAGGGCGGCATTGGAGGGCTGGCACTATCAGGTGGTCTGTCGTTCTTCTCGTCTCGGGAAGGCTTCATATGTGATGATGTGAGTCGTCATGTGAATCCTCAGGCTATTCTCACCCGTTTCCTATATTGTTGGGCAAGCAAGGCCAGAGTTATGCTCACCCTTCTCTCACAGGTTTTGAACTACGAGCTAGTCCTTGGCTCAGGTGAGGTCGTCAATGCGAACGTCAACGAGAATGCCGATCTCTGGAAGGCACTCCGAGGTGGAGGCAACAACTTTGGCGTCATCACTCGCTACGATATTAGAACTTTCAAGCAAGGGCCATTTTGGGGTGGGGCTTTATATTACTTCAGCCCGAGCTTCCCCAGCCAAGTTGAAGCACTGGTTCACGAGCTCCAAAAGCCTGACGCGACCGTAGAAACACATTTGATGATGAGTCTAGGTTATACCGCAATGTTCGGTCCCGAGGCAGTGGGAATGAATCAGATGTATTACACTCAGGAGGTCGAGAAACCTTCTGTTTTGGATGTTTTCACCACCGTGGAACCCCAGATCGGTGGGCTGAACACCATGCGTATGATGAACCTTGCGGAAGCCTCAAGGGAACAAGCGGGTGACATCCCGCCAAATCAAAGGTACGTGCGACCAAGATCATGAGCATATGTCCTGCACAGAAGAACAAGCAAAATTGATTTAGGTTAGATCCGCCTATATGAATCTCCACGTGAAGGCCGATGTAGCCACCCTGGTGGCCGGTGGTGAGATTTGGAAGGCCGCCCTTGGGCCTATCAAAGCCTGCGAAGGCCTGATATGTTCTTACACCCTCCAACCGTATGCGCGCTCTCAGCTTGAAGCCTCAGCCAAGAAGGGTGGAAACTCGCTGGGTCTCGATCCCGGCCTTGGCTCCATCGTTTCCGTGGCATTTTTGATGTACTGGAACTTACAGAGCGACGACGAGAAGATCTTTGGGACTTTCAAAGATGCCTTAGAGAAGATGAAAAAAGATGCCTCGTCGAGGGGCCAGCTGATTGATTTCACATTCATGAACTACTCGCTCAACTTTCAGGATCCGATCGGCTCTTACGGAGCGGAGAATAAGAAGCATCTGCAGAGAGTCAGTGAGAAGTTTGACCCTGAAGGAATCTTCCAAAAAGGCGTTCCCGGAGGATGGAAGCTGTTCCCTTGAGAGACAAGCCTTCCAATTTGTCAAGCCAGAATTGTGGAGGTGACAGGTCGCGGTTTAGTAGACACTTTGTTGGCAGAGATCTATCGTAAAACCTCAAAGCGGGATATGCATTAAGCAGAAGTCTCCTCCAGTTTACTAGACATGCAATTGGATGCCAGTAAGAGTTGCATCACTTTTCGATGGAATACTGGCTGGCAATGCGTGAAGAAAAGTCGTCGTCCTCACGTTGCGAACTTATGTCATTTCATAACATCCCACATTGGCAACTTCGTGTACGTAATGATTCTATGCCATCATAGACATTTCCTTTCTTCAAGAGACTTGAGTAAGATAGGAATAATGTAATTATCCGTAAACTTCCACAATACACTAGAGTCTTGTGCATGCCAAGCCGCCCCATTATAAAAAGTATTTCGCCGTCCTTGTAACGAAAGAAGCTTCTCGTAGAAGCCATCGGCGATGGCGCTGTTCGAAACCATGAGATTGAACGGGGAATGACTAGAGAACTTAAGCCAGTTGGGCTCTGTCAACGGTAACTCGTTCTCATGCTGATATCGTCGTACGCTCGCTATGATATCAGCCTGGACGTCTTCATCTGGGAGTACAGTTGGGCTTCCGTAAAACACCTGGAGGATCCCCTCGCCCACTGGTATTGGATAGGCAGAATATATACCGGGAAGAACAGGCACGCTGTACGGTTGGCCTGGTCCGGTAGCGATAAGTGCTTTATCCAGTCCCGTGTTATTGAGAACGCCGGTGTAGTACCCGTTGGCAAAGAATTCCCGAAACAATGATTTCTCTCCTTCGGAAAGATCGTATCCATCCATGTTTTCGAGCACTGGTGGGATCGTTGACAGGATTCTCTTCGCAATAAGTAGTTTAGGACCACTGCTTGTTTGGACGGCGACGCGTGCCTCTTCGGGGCGCGATCGATCCATTGCCAAGACTGTAGAGTTGAGTAGGACATCAGAGCCCAAGTAATCAGCGGCCTTTCGATACAACTCCGTGGTGGAATGATGTTGAATGTTTGGAAACAGCTTTAGCATTTAAACTTCATGACTGGTGTATTTTGGCGAAGACCATGACTTCAACCAGCCCCTTGGCCCTGACTCCATATTTGCAACAATATCATAAATCATACATATGGCAGTGGTAACGTCGAGAAAACATGGTGTTATACGTCTATTCTGATCTGATCTAAGAAAACAAGGTGCCAATTAAAAACCAGCAGTACCTTTCGGGTCATACAAGTATAGCTAAGCAATTGAGTGCAAGAAACGTTAGAATTAATGGATTCTCACGGATATCCCAGACCTCTCAGACAGGTGAGACGACAGAATGCAAGCCACCCCAACGCGTTTCCAGATCCCATCTCGAGTCTCTGGGAAGGCCGGCTTAACTATTAAAACGTAGACGTTTCTGTCCTGCTCACTCCCTGCTTTATCCTTTCCAAGCACGACACATCGAAGAGGAGTCAAGTCGTCGTGCGGCTCCGTGTCAAACATGCAACGCTTCAGTCTTTCAAACATGCTGAATGTGCTGGCATGGAATTGGTGCGCGACAGCCTCGAGTTCGGCAATTGGCTTTTGCTTGTTGGTACTTGTGCTTTGCCGAAGTGGTCCAGATGCAAATGGGTTTTTGACATCTTTCGTGTTCCATTCCACACCATTAAAGGGCGCGTCAACGTACTTGATCGCACCAGTGTATGCCATCCATGACCAAGAGGGCACGCTACGGTCTTCATACAAAATCCGCTTCAGCTTTTCCTTCGACTCTGGCATCCACAAGAGACTTCTGTGGAGGTAGCTCTCAAAGATGCCGTAATCAGCTTGTGTGTCAAAGGTGCGCGCCAACCGACGCTCCAGGCCCAGCAGCCCGACTGATCGATCGGTTGGGTATCGGAACGTGAGTTTCGAGTACATGGAGTACAGGTCGTGGAAAAAGACTTGTCGTTGAGCCTTGAAGTGCTTGAGGGCTGACCGGGGGAAATCAGGGTCTTCAAGGAACTCGGCTTTAGGACTGTTGAACACGTCAGTCAAAAATCATAGCAAAACGGGGTGAACGAAGCCTTACTTGCGCAACTTCGCCAATGTTTCGCAGCGCACCCCCTGGCCGCATTCGAAATAGGCCTGATTTGCGGAAAAGTGGATTGTCCTGCGCGATAGGGCTCTCTCCTGAAGGACCCAGCCCCGTGTATTGAGTACACTCTTCTCAACATCATGATGGAAATCATCAATCGCTTTACAGAAGTACAGCTGTGTAGCTTGTGATTTCACCGTCACGCAAGGCCGAGGTTCTCTCTTGTGCAGAAATCCAGCCAGAGAAGACTCGGCCGAGTCCGCTGCGATGGTGCAATATGCCGCACTGAAAACGAGCTCCATATTGCCAGCTTCGATCTCCCAGTCGTACTTGTCTTTTTGGATGATGCAGAGTGAGTCGATCCAGACGTACCGAATGCCCAGTGTTCTTGTCACAGTCACAACGTCCTTGAAGTTCTGAGGCAGCCGCGCAAACTCGATGTCTCGCTTGAAATCTTCGATATTGCTGCGGTACGTGCAGAGTTTCAAGTGTTCTGGCACGTCTCCCCAGCAATGACTAAGCGCAACATACCTGTTGTAGGCCATGCCTGCAGTCTCTACCAGCCGTAGGCTTGGTTCGGACGATGTTCCAACATCGATAAGCCTCGTTGGCATCTTGAACTTATCCTGAGACTGCGAAGTGACTAGGCACTTATGATCATGATCGCATGTCCGCAGCCACTGGCGGAATATGGTGGCCTGCGTTCCGCTGGACGGCTGTGGCAGTTGTGGAAGACCCAGTTGAGCCAACGGTAATGGAAACTTCTCTGAACCTGTTGAAATTTAGCTTAGGGACCGATGTGGAGTTAGTGTTTGCATACCTTCAGGTGGATCAACATAGATCGATATGATAGGCGATGCTGAGGAATCATTCCTGAGAGTTGACCCAACACGCAACAGTTTTCCCAAACTGTCACGCTTTATTCCTGATGCCAGAAGCGATTCATAGATCAACCTACACAAGTCACAGTCTCGTCCTCGACTGTCAAGTGTCCTCATGTCATAAGGAAGCTCAGACTGATTGGTCCAGATAGCCATTGACTGGCAAGAAGAACACAGAGTTGGCGGCGATGAGCTAGGCTTTAACGTGGTCCATTTGACTAGGTCAAAAATAGAGGATGCAAATTTATTGTCTGGTTCAGAATCCCATACATCTTTCAGGGTTCGACGATGAAACTAGGCAAGTCAGAAAGGATTTATATATGTGCCATATGCTGAGCGACTTACCTCATTGTACTCGTCAGGAACGACAGCCAGAGTCAAGTTTGGCTGCGTCGTTTGGCCGTCCGTGGACTGAATGTTGATCTTTGGTAGATTATCATTTGTACTATTCCCAACACTGTCGCTGATAGGATCCGATGAAGGTAGTTTTGCAATTCGGGGTCTGTGTTGAAATGGTACATCCAAGTTTGCACCTGTCGTCGCGGAATCTCTCGTCCGTTGCCATATTCTGGGATCATATCGGTAGGATGCTTCTCGCCTGGCCCGTTCACATATATTATCCATACACATTGATAACCATGTGGCTTTCGCACGACCCATGGATAGCGACTCCCCCTCTTCCGACAGCTCAATAATCAACAAGCGAGCCTCGATGAGTTCAATTATATCCTTCAACGCTGTATCAGCGCTCAGGTCATGTTTGATCTCAGAAATCCAGGCCCTAGTCTTGGGGTGTACTTCATGCTTTCCGTTTGTGAAGTTCCAGAGAGTATCAACTGCAGCGTAGTCGCGAAGCTTGCTATCCCCATGGAGGAGCCATGTTACCCACTCTAGCAATACGACGCCTATTGACCATATATCGTAATCTCGAGATAAAGGCATGTGCCTATCATCCATATAGATCTCAGGTGCTGCGTATCGACGTGTGGCAAATTTCGCCGACGAGCTTTTATTCCGTTTTTCTGTCACCGCGGTATGGATTTTAGACAATCCAACATCAGCAATTACCATATTCCCTTGCCCATTAAGGAGGATGTTCTCTGGTTTCAAATCACCATGTCTACAATTTGCATCCCAAAGCAGCTTGAGACAATTGGCGAGACCGCGCATCTGTGTCAAGACCCAGGAGACTGTTTCCTCGTTTCGCATTGGCCGACCACTGAGGGCAGAGTCTGTTCGTTTCCAGTAATCCCGAAGATTGCCTTGAGTGAAACTTCCGTTAGCACTGAACATTTTAAACTTTAGATACAATTATACGTACCTCCTTCAGCCCAGGGAAATATGAAGCATTGAAGGCTTCCATTCTCGAATGCCGCGATGGGTTTGATCAGATGGTCATGCTCCAGCTCTTTTATTATTCGTAATGTCTCCATTTCCCTATAAAAATCTTCTTCAAGTCCACGGTTAAATATCTTGACGGCCACCTCGGAAACGTTCGCATCGACCTTGCATCGTAAATATATTGTCAATCACTTTCATTACACTACATACCTCGTTGAATAACTCTGGATCCGCATGAGCGGAGTGAACCCCGACTCTCAGTACTAAGCTGAAATGACCCCTTCTCCGCACAGTGATACCACCGGGTGTGATAAAAGGCAAGGGTTGGTCTCTTTGAAAGACACGAACGAAGTTGCCTCTACCAAATGTTGGAGCAAGGAATTTCCATTGATTTGTGATGAAGCTGTCGACGAGCATATTCTTCCACCCTACAAATGTCGTCCAACGTTTGGTACCTACAGCCTTCATAGGCTCGTCCCAGGACCCAATACCTGGCTGTGGCTTCTTCATGCGTTGGATTGGTAGGTTCTCATCCCTAAATCCTTCAGTCTTGAGATCGACCAAGGCTGGGAGATTCTCGATTGTGACGAGGGTTAAGAAGACTCTCCTTGCCGAGCTGAGCACGTAGTCAATGAGGTCCGGTATGGGTGACACATTCTCTTTCCTTAGTGCTAATCCGATGTGTTCCGGCGTCATAAAATTATCCATTTGGTCATTTGGTAAAAACTCCCGGCCTTCAAAATCTCCATCGCATGTCTGTAGGGCATCCCGGATCTGGTGATACAGCTCATTCGATTCCGAATCATCCCCCATTTGTTCTGAGTTGCGTGGTGTATCCACAGAGAGCGAAAAGCTTTTTGACTCAGAAATAGCCACTTGCAGACAGTATCATTAGATGGTATTTGGTCCGCAAACACCAAGTGGTTGGTGGGATCCGTGTAATATATTCCTTCCATTGTAAGCACCGCCACAGATTTCACTTTTTATTCTGACTTTTTTTGGCGGACAAGTGCGCCCGATAATGTGTAACTACACAAGGCTGCGCATTGTTCTAGTGTAAAATGGCATTGGACATGTGACACTGCCACCGGTGGACATGCAGGATCTCGGTTGATGTCACAGGTAGTAAACACTCGCCAATCATGTGTCTTACATTATGCGATAGGCTGAACTGTGTGCCTCGATGCTAGCCCCTGCAAAAGCGCTAACGAAATGTAACTACATGTATGCACGGCGACCATCTGCCATGCATTGGCTATGCAAGCCATTTTAGCCCATGTGGCACTAGCCGTCGGTCGATGATATTGTTCCGGTGACCTATATACATGCAACTTTAAAATCGAAGCTCAGGCCTCCTGATCAGCATGTCTGCTGCTATGCCGGGCGCAGTTTATCGCTTGCGCCTCGGGCTGACAGGAGTAAAAGACACGAAACAAATGCATAACGAAGCCTGGAAACAACCTGCTTCTTCTATAGCCTTATCACATATTCTATGCACATGGGTATCCTTACTCCTTTACTCCTGGAACCTCGACTGCAATTTCACTGAATATCCTGTTGAGCTTGCCTGATTTCCGAGCGCCTGCAATACGGCTTTCGCTTCACCCCGGCCGGCCTAGGCTTCTCACATATTAGTTTCACTTACTTAGTGATATTCCGACGCGTATGATGTACTTACGCGACATTCGATGTGGTTGATGTCTATCTCTATTCTCCCTCTCTATAAGTCCTCCCTATCAAGCAATGATATGTTGTGGCGTGGGCTCCACCCTGCTCTTAATGGTCGTCCCACTGTGTTTGCGGATCATGTATATATCGTTGCGGAGTTCGACACTAAAGTTGCCTTCCCCCCACAATGAATTCAGGACGCCAGACAGTGTTCGCGGATCCCGGACATGATTGGAGTGCAGCTTCACCACAGAGCTGTCCCCATAGTTGTTGACTGCGTTTTCCCTGGAGAGATGCATTGAGGATCTGTATAAGTTCAAAGATCAGAAACCGCAGGATGAGTCGTGAACAATCAATCAATGTTGAAAATACCTTATCTAAAGCCTGCTTCCGATAATGATGAATGGGGTCGAGCGCTGGCGAGAAATATATATGTAAGCTGGGGGCTAGGACTTCTGCGGTCTTTTTCTACTTTGACTTTGATTAAAATAGAACTTATGTTGGTGGCATGCTCACACCGAATCCGACGGGCTACGAGTGCGACACACCCTTGTTCGTGCATGATAGTTACATTGGAGGACATCAGTAAGCGTGCAGGCTGAGGCTGTGAGGCCACTGGACAGGCCAACATGTATCAGAAGCTCACAATAAGCGAAAGCCTTGCGTCTTCTGAAGCGACTCGATTTCTCTGCTTCTGCGCTACGAGGTACGAAGCATGCATCCATCTAGAAGCGTTTCAATGCCACTTTATGAAGAATATTGATCGGTGGCTGCTATTTAGAGGGTCTAGCGACCGGCCACACAGAGATACACGTAAATACGAAGGCCTCCGAAGTCACGAGGACCATGAGTCTTCAGCTTATTGTCTCAAGCATGTGGTGGCGCGTCCGGACCATTGTGGCCAAAAATATTTGCTACCTACCTTATGTCCTTTAGGAGAAGGGGGTGGGGGGTTGATCCATATGCAAGTCAGATTGTGTCGGTTAGTTCCTATAGGCACGAACTAGACTAACTTAGTCGCAATCGAGCTACTTGGGGGACCACAGCACAAGTTTTCACAGAGCCTGGCGTCTACTCGAACTCGAAGAGCTCTTGTAACATCGAGAAACCCGTTGGTGTAATCAAAACCGTGTAGCCAGCGATCACATCGACCATTTTCAATCCTCAGCATCTTACGTCAACCGCAAAAGATTAAACCGAGGCGCAGAAGTGCAACACCATGTTCTCAGCCTCTCGCAGGGTTCGGCCGTTCAGCTCGGTATTCTTCCCCAAAAGGAACGCGGCTGCATTTATAGAGGCTAGCGCGACTGTAGGCGAGGAGATGGGCGGTAAGCAGGAAATACTACCTGCACAAGACCGCCTGCAGACGCCCACAGAGCCTTGTTTCGGCCCCCAATGATTAGGGTTTCTGATGTGCGTGCATGGCAGTACGGCAACGTACATGAGGAGAAGACGTGGGACCTTGTTGCACCATCTGTTTCCTGGCCCTGGCGTTCCCGTTTCACGAAAACCGTTCCAAGGTCGCCGCTAGTAAAGTCGCTACCTTCGGGCGAAAGTCAACTTCTTCAATTTCTTGTGAGATGCTCGGGCCTATCAGTTCCTCGTGACGGGCCCTTAACGTTCCACGATGCGCGATGGAGCCTACAGCGAAGGCCGAGATGCGGGCCGCAGCCGCCGGACGCTATACTGAAATCCCACCACGAGAAGGCGTTAAACAGTCATACCATCAAGAAGGAGAGGATTCAACCGACGACATTGATCTTCCGCATCCACTAGAGAAGTTAAGGCCACAATCAGCTTCAGCTTCCCATTCACCAAGGGCATCGTCCCTCAAGGACGATAGAGGCCGAAGATTATCTCGAGGCACTTTTCTCGCCGTCGACAATGAGTTCTCCACGGAGCAAGTGGGCCATCTTGGGCGACCGACACCTAGTGTGCAGGTTTCTGCTCCAGGAGAAGATCCTCGTACCCCTACAGACGATAACGAGCGTTCCCGGGCGCCCAGTCGACACTCAGACTTCAAAAGCATAACGACCATCGACGACTTTGGATTTAGTATTGGTCTGAACCAAATCAGCCGATCGGGGCCACGAAAAAGAGCCTCTTCAGACTCACTGCATCCACACTACCTTGTGGATGGGACACGAACACCGGCATTTCGCCCAGATGACCGTGACACCCAAGGCACTCTCAATGGACTAGGGGCCGTGTTCGTCTCATCCCCACCGGAGCAATCTGCTACTGCAGAGGAATTGGGCCAAGACCTAGACGATGCAGAATATCTTGATCACGTGGACAACCAGTTGCGTGACGCCTTCGAGGACAGTCATCATGATGGCAAAATGGACCAGGACTTTCTGCCTCTTGACAAACTTGTCTCGCTGCTCGATAAGACGAGGATCAATCAAATCTTGCATCGAGCTTTCCCAGGCAAAGTTGAGAAGATCGAGACTATGACGCTTGCTATCCACAGCCATGTCCACCAAAACAGCCGCCGTATGATACTTGCTGTCCTCATACTGATTGGTAAAGTCGTTTGCATCGAAGATTTCATACAAAACGATATCCGTGACATCCATCTTCCACTAAGGCTACACAAAAACAAGCAACAACGCAACGTGGTGCAGGTTCAAAAGAGAAGCGCCCCCGAAGTTATCTATCTAGATAAATGGAAATGGAACGATATGGAAAACTTCACCAACACGCAATATCGAGTTTTGGCGCCTTTCTTTGATATGCCTCCTGACGATTTACACTTCTACAAAATCGACAATGGTAGGATAATTTTGCCCTTCTTGGAGTGGGAGAAGAAGATAAGTGGAGGATACGGGACGGTCTGGAAAGTCAAGATCCATCCGGCTCATCACAGCTTCGTAGACTCAGATGTAAGTGGCTTGAAACAGACTAGGACTTGATTCTAATTGGTGATAGGGATCTCGAAGTACCAACCCCTATTTCGCCATTAAAGAAATTCATTCGGACGAATATGAGGCCTACAAGCAGGAGGTAAAAGTCTTGGAGAGATTCAGTGGGCCTAACCCAGGTCACGACCATCTTATCCGACTACGGGTAGCGTTCCAGCACGCAAAAAATTACTACCTTCTATTCGACTGGGCACATGGAAATCTGGTGGATCTCTGGGAACAGACACCAGATCCGACCTCATCACCGGTCCTTGTTCGCTGGCTCATCAAACAGTGTCTCGGCATCGCTGACGGACTAAGGAAAATTCATCATCACGGGTCATGGTCCAGTGACAAGAATCTGAGCATCACTGCTCATGCGGAAGATGCAGATAAGAATCGTGGAAGACATGGTGATATAAAGCCGGAAAACATACTCTGTTTCATGCCTCCTGGCCATAAGCAACATCACCTGGTGGTTTCAGATTTCGGGTTGACTCGCTTTCATTCAGCCAAGTCGGTATCTCACGTCCCACAGGACAAAGTTTTGGGCTTGTCTCGCACCTACAGAGCTCCGGAGTTCGATACACAGCGATATATCTCCCAGGCCTATGACATGTGGAGCTTGGGTTGCCTATACCTTGAATTTATATCGTGGTTCTTGGTCGGGTACGAGGCGACCCGCGGGTATAAGGCCACACACGAGACCTTCCAAAGCATTCGACTGGAGGAAGACAAGGCTCTCGGCGATTCTATTATACCCGAAGACAAATTCTTCAATCTTAAATCACGAAGTCTCGGTCCATCGAATACGTATGTCCCGCAAGTGAAGGATTGTGTGGTTAAAGTAAGTTGTATCATGCCGACCCCCAAGAAGGGTATAAAGCTCATTGTGAATAGTGGATCCATGATTTACAGGGACAAGAAAACTGCTCTCAATGCATTCGGGATTTCCTGCATCACATCAAGCACAGTCTTCTGGTTCCCGACCCTGCGCAAAGGGAGAAAATCGACCAATTTCACACCCATCTCACGCATGTGTATAAGCTATGCGAAGCCAGCGTTGGATACTGTGATCCGCTTCAGACATCCTCTCCAGACCGTCGTGAAAGCAGTGTGCCAATTGACGGTCAACCAACAGTATGTGTAGATGGCGCTTACCCGCGAAGCTTGTGAGAGTCATTAGCTAACTATCAGGAGATGCCAAGCAGCAGTGACGAAGCTACAAGTGATGCCGAAGATCTGACACTTATACTCAGCGAACTAAGAAAGTTAGAGACCAACGGGGTCGGAAAAGGATCAGGTGAATCCGACGCAAGTTTCACTATCGATGAATCAATCGAGGCCTTCCAGCACGCTGAGACTCATGATGAGACTTCGGCGCCACCAGATGGTAATGGTCTGAACAAGACTCCTATACAAATTGAAGATAATAGCCGGGCAACCTGCTATACAGAGGCTACCGTGGTGCTAACACATGGTGAGACCAATCTTACTGCGCTCTCGCTGAATTCGGGTCTCAGCGGCAAATCGCCTGTAGATACGCCATTCACGACCCAAGGAAGCAACCTTGAATTCTTGGTGGATGAAGTCGACACAGGAGAGCGGCAGTCTTCCGATTCGGAGCGTACGACTCCATGCGACCAGAGGGCTCACAGCCCCGAGCATGTCGAACGGCACCCTCAGGATCACATAGACACGGCGGCACGTTACGTGGAAGAACCAGGTCGGATGTCACACCGGATCTCGAAGCAAGGGTCGGAACTTGAAACAAAGCCGGCCAAGCACGCCGAACCCATTTTGAGCCATCCACCAAACGCAACCACTGGCTTTGTGGGCGTAACAGAGCACCTGGAATCGCCAGTCCGAAAGATCTCCAGAAAGATGTGGGAGTGGGTGAGAAGAATGTGCTGCAGAATAAAGCAGTTTTCCCATAGGCGGATGAGATGATATAGATGACTTCGGAGGGCATTCTGTAGGATGATACTGATGTGTAAAAGTGTAGTATTGTGATTAGATACCCTTATATCAGTAGTTATTATTCGTGTCTATCTTTTCTCTGGTTGACTAACGATTGCTATGTGTTGCTAGAATCTCAATCCACGTCGACTGAAAGACAGCAGAGTCCGAGTTCTCAGTGTATTTTCCAGCAGGAATCTCGACAGGGCGTTTCGATGCAGCTGCATGGAAGATAAATGGACTAGACGGAAGGTTACAGCATTCCTGTATGTTAGGCGGAGCACACTACTGTGCCTACTTACCTAGGCCGGAGTACCTGGTGACGGGTCTGCCTACGGCGTACGTATGTTAGGTGGAAGTATTCTAGCTGTAGATGTATAGGGTGTGCATGCGATGGACTTTATTATGTCTGTGTGCCCCCAATGTCCGGTACTTTTAGGGACGTTGCCAGTACAAAAGAAATCTCGCAGGGCCTGTGCACCACGTTACCGTTGTCCATCATAGTCTCCAAGTACACTTCACCATTTGACAGATGCATAGTTCATGGAGTGTAGATCGGTCTCGTGAACCGGTATTCCAGATGCTGGAGAAAGTGGAGTCATTAATCTTTTGGGGCGCGGCCTGCAACTTAGGACTTCATCTAACTTAGCCAGCGATAGGCAATGGAAATAGCGGATGGAAAGGTGATTCTCTAGAGGAAATGGTCGTATGTACCAATTTCCCGTTCAAGAAAGAGTCGCACAAGCCATTTATGCTGCACCCGAAAGAGAGTATCAATGGGAAGTAATCCATCTCCAGAACCCTATCACTATAACACAAACAACATTAGGTGCTCCGTAAGTCAAAGGAATACTCAACCTGAGAAGGTGTGCCTTGGTAGATGAGATCATTGTTTTTTTCATGTAACCATATCTCCAAAAATCGACTTCTTGTTGTAACACGTTTCAAAGATCCATTACACGTCCACGTAAATAGGCATACATTATCACGGCGCATACTTAGAGTGGCACCCGATGTAACTACCACGTTCCCGGCTCTCGTCGCCGGTTCGTACGGGTATGGATCCAAACACCCGGAATCATCATCATACAACTCACCCGAGCTGCCCCACACATATAAACTGAATTTATGGGACGACTGATGGTAGCTATGCCCACAATCACTCAGTCTGGTGGCAGAAGGGCTGAAAAACGTCTGCGATGATGCCTCTCGAACTGTCGAAGTTCCTTTCATTCTCGACTGACAATTGCTACCCAAGATCAAAAACGCAACTTCTCCCAAGGGATATGGTTGATGAAACGCTTTGCACGCTTACTCTATTATTCCCTCAGAATGAGCGGTCTACGTGAGCAGGTATTGCATCCAAGGAAAAGCAATTTGTATTGGACTCTATGTGAAGCAGGCCTTGGACTATGCGAAGTCGCAAGCAATCACACAGTGGTGGTGGGTCAGGCGCAATGGAGTTCAATGGTATACATTCTGGGTGGCAATTCTCATACTTGACTTTACATTCTTTTTTGGCATAGTATAGACCATCGAGAGAGGCCTGCAAGTATATCACAAGCAAATCTCTTTGGGTATAGCTAGTCTATTATGACGTTGAATCACTCCAGATTGATAATACCCATCTTGTGTATTTATACCAACTTTCGCATCAATTAGCATCCTATGCAACATTCTTGTCTCTCTTGTCATGAATCAGCCTACCAAGAGATCTGGCATCGTTCACTCTGGCATCATCATTGACCCTATTTTCAAGCAGAGCCTACGTAACTTTCTAGTGTTGGCTGTAGAGAAACAGTTGGGGGTCTGTCGAAGTGAATATCATGGGTGATAACTTTAGCGGCGCCTAAAGCAACGTAATAGGCTAATCTGAAAGGAGGGACATCCTCAATCAATCCACCTGATCATTCTTTTGCTTAAATCTGTAGGGAAGATAAACTAACTTTGACCACCTGAAGCTCGAGTGCATGTATGTAATGCTAAGTAGTCTTCTCTATAGTGGCTGCCCAGGGCACACGGCATGAGAATTGAGCGGATCAGACGGTTTACTACATATGGTTTATCAAGGCTTGCTAGAAAGTACGCTTCTGTTGGTCCTGTGCTAATTACCAAGGGCCCTGAGGGAACCGAGTGGCTAAGCGTGCCGCACAGTAATACAGCGAAGCAAAAGAAGCACAGGGATAGAATATGACTAGACAAGTGGTGACACTATCATACCGGCAAGCTCCAACAGAAAGAGCAATACAGCATGAAGGACTTGACTGATTGCGGCGGTATCTTTGAGGGAAGCCCCCAGCCAAAGAAGAAGAAAGAGAATAAGGAGATCACCAAGTAGAATTATCGAAGCTTATCGACTCGCAATACGTGTCGCAGTGCCGACGGCTCCCTATGCGCCATAGCGTTAATAGTTAGAAGCCGATACTATTCTTTGACTACATGTACCAAGTACACCGATGAAACAGCCCGGTCATTGGGCAGTCTGTTCAGCGACCCTGGGAGGCTATTAGCGAGCCTACCGTCAACAAAACAGACACCATCCTACTGGAAACGAGGAAAATAATCGTTTGACCAAAGGCAAACTCGAACAGCGCATAAACAGGAAGGTTTTAGAACCACGATATCAAATCTGACCTCGCTAGAAATTCAACCCAGGCTAACTGAGATGAGCACGTGATACTGCTCTGGCAGCAATAATCCCATTTCCATCACCCGGACGATATCAGTGACTGCTACGAATCTACGCAGGGATGTGGGCGTGCTGCAGGTTCAATAGTTTCAGGTTAGGCCGTAGCGTTTTCGTTTCTTTGAATCTCAACTCCGACTCGTAGTGTTTAGTTTTGGAGGACTTATCTCGTAAGTAGTTTCGGAAAAGTACGGAAGCACGTTCATATACCCTTGCCATTCTCGTTAGGTAGCGTTGAGCATCTGTCGTGATACTCCAGTATAGGAGACCTGGTTGGCTGACGATCAAAGGCTCAAGCCTGCATGATAGACGGTAGGGTGCCCTAGCTTCTTTTGGCCGCAGCTTCATGCATGGTCGTTCACCCCTGGCACAGTTAGTATGCTTGCGGGGTGATCATGTCCGTGTCTTTGATTATAGCGTACCCCAAGGAGAGGTGAGGCAGCCGACACACATCCGTAGACGGGCGGGGGCCGTTCCACTGCTCGCGGGTGATGTCACCTTCCTGTGGTCGGAGGCCGATCCTGCTCCGGCAGCTTTGCCGGGAGACGTGATTGAAGAGAGACGTGTGGGATCTTGTGGCCTTGATAGTGGGCAGAGGACAGCGGATCTAATCCGTGGGAGGTTTCACCGCTCACCGCAACGGTGAACACGATCCGACCAGAAACAAATAAAAAAAAGCGACCAAGCGCAAAAGAGACTGGCCGTTACTAGTTTAAATTAATGGCTTTCTCCCAAGATGAACCCTGAAGAGCGCCAAGCTGTCCACCAGCTCAAATGTGGGAGCCCCATGGGATCGGGCTGGTACGTATTTCTTGGGAGAATGAGGGGGAGGGGCATTCTCCAAACTGGTGTGGGGGAGGGAAAAGGGGAATGATTTCACATAGCGCCTCGGGAGAACTCGTGACGACGTAATGGTGAGGGTCTGCTCGAGTAGAGAGCAGCGGTGGACACTGGACCAGGCACGTTTCCTGGTCTGCACACAGCGGCTGATCGCCTCGATAACGGTCTAGATTCCGCACCCAATTCGCGATTTCATCTATTGCCGAGCATCGAGTCTCGCGCTCCATTGTTTCACGCTGCTCTGTGCGCCGACGAATCCGACGACGTCTTTCCCACCCCAGGCGCTGCTCACAACTTTCATCTGCACGCCAGCTGTGCCCACGCTCGGCACATTCTACGCCCACGAGGCTAATCATTAATCCAGTGCACCAACAAATACTCCTTGAGCGCTGCGAGACTGGCCGGTTTGCTCCGTAGGCGACCCTCGAGAGTTTATGAACTTGCATCGTCATTTCAAATCTTCGACACCTCATAGGATCGAGATCCACTTGGGCGCATTTCACGATGGACTCCTACCGCAATTCCTGCTGTGCGTGACCCGATTTTCGCCGTGCATGGACCAGGATCCAGCGCCAGCCTCGCGTCTCGCTGTTTGAGGAACAGTCTCGGGTTTGCGGACGACTTTGTGCTTTCCTATCACCACCTGCGCAGGGCTCCAAGTGGACCGGAGGAAGCCCCAAAAGCGACGATAGCTTTTTCTAATGCATGCTCGTCTTGGGCTTCAGCCCTGGCCTTCAATTTCTCACCTTGGGATCTGCCAAAATTGTCTAGGTACATGCCTCGGCACATAACTCCACTGAGTAGACACAAAAATCTCCGTCGGGCTTTACGACGAGCTGCAAGCGCTAGCAATGATCTCCTTGATATCTCCAAGTACGACAATGCACCAACGACGGCAAGCCTCGGGACGTACCCTTAATGCATTACTCAGTCTTGACAGCATCTTGTGTCGAGGCCTCGAACACTCGAGGATTTCAACAATGCCGCTAGTATGCGCTAATGCCGTAGCCAAAGGTCGCCTGCTGACTCGTCGAGTATGGCGGCTCTAGCCTCGTCGAGGCATGGCTCACGAGTTACATCTTTTGGAGCATCACCGATGTGTTAGACCTCAGCAGTGATTGGCTACTCCACAATTCTCTATTGTGGAGGGGCTCGTTGTCAATTGGAGGCGGAGCCGTCTGAACCTTTCCTGGGGTGCGGCAGCACAGCCCGAGAAGAGGTACAGAATCCGCCGCCAGGGCTGTTCAGTCAAGCTGGATGACCTACGATTACCTAAAAGTTGACTGTCTCTACCGCATGCTATTCGCCCTCTCTGACCGTCAGTTGTCAGCGCTGGAAGGTGGCTTCTATCGGCTTGCCTTTGAGGGGAGAGCATGTGAGAAGAAAAGAATCGGAAACACGGATCCTGCGCTGCTTTCCCCCTGTCTGATAACTGTTTTTCCTGGGGCTGCCAAGATAGCCATGTGGGCACGAGATGGGCGAGTTATGGAGACACGCATTCCAGTTTCGTAGTATTACATTACGACTAGGAGACCCAAACGCCCACTTGCGTCCGCCTGTCAGGTACCTTGTACAGCACCGTGCCCACCCCCTGCCAGACTATTCTACACGATCTGATCGCGTGGAAGATCTCCATGAAATATATTAGTCCCTGGCCCCCCACCCGTCCGCTGCCGCGAGGTCCGTCTGGTTTTCTTCCCCAGAAAGTTTACAGCACCGTATTCGACAAACCTGGAATCAATGCTCCCCATTCAAGACTCCGATGTATATGTGCGAAAGTTCGACAGTCATAGACTACGGCAGAAAGTTTCCAGCTTCAGCGGTCGAGCTCTCGCCGCTGACATCCTTGATCGGGTGCAGCTCACTTATAGCGTGAAGGAACACGCCTGAAGTGCTCTCTATCGGCCTTCGACCTTGCCAGGACCACATTTCGACGAAACAAGAGGAAAAGCAGAGCTCCTGGGCAATCCAAGGCATTTGCATTTCTGTTCGCATTTCTGTTCGCCGCTATCTTGCAGATCCAGGTGCCCGACAACCCTGTTGGCTCTACTTACACGATGGCGCAAGACAGTGCAGAGGTCCGCTCGCCCGAGCCGCAACATGTGGACTCTGCGGCCAAGGAGAACACCACGAAACTACCGACGCCCGAGGAAAAGGCCAATTCGCCATCAGGGAAGAAACGAACAGCATCCGAGTCAGATCCTAATGGAGCACCAAAGATCACCAAACGACGGGCGGCACGTGCCTGTGTGTCGTGTCGAGCACGCAAAGTGCGCTGCGACGTGGTAGAAGGCGCTCCGTGCGGCAACTGCAGATGGGATAATGTCGAGTGCGTCGTGCAGGAAAGCCGCCGGCGAAAGTGAGTAACAGCCATCAGAACGTCTGCCGTCGATTCCCGATTCCTATGCAAGCTGCATAGCACAATTCAGATCTCATTCTGTGTTTCACCTTGCGTCACTCTTTGGATGATACGCACGCTCCATCCAATGCAGCTCCAAATTCTCCAACTCTTTGGGCTTCTAGTCTAACCTTGTTGGATTGCTTGCAGGAAGAATGTCTTCGACCCCAGCTCAGCAGGGCAAAGCCACGCCCACCAGAAAGCCGAGGCACTCAAACCTCACATTGCCAGCAACCCCGTCAACATCAGCCCTGCAACGGAATTGCGCCGCCAGAGCGAAGTGTCCATTGCGACCACCAACGGCGATGACGCGACGAATGTGGTTGGTCGCCAAGCCAGCCAGCCTAATCTTTTAGATGCCGCCTTGGAGGGTCACGTTCCGCACCTCATCTGTAAGTTCGACCGCCCTAGCGCCCCACGCACTTTCACATGTCAGTGCCAGCTTCTGTTAAGCCGTCCGAAAAAATTAAACCGTCACGTCGATGAAATCATACTGACCACGAGATTTGCATGTGCTACAGATCAGCAGTCCGCCAGCTTGCGCCCAGATCCATTGTTGCTGAGCCAATTGCAGTCTGGCAGCAATGGGTCCAGATATCCAAGCATATGGCCCAACCTGACCGCCTCTACTCAGAACAGTGCTGCCTTCAGTGAAGCCAAGACTGCTCAGTTTCTGAGCTCGCTCGAAGAGCCCGATGCGTCGTCCCAGCTCCCTGCTTTCATTCGGCCCTTGCCAGCCAAGATAGCCGCTGAGGATGTGAGCTATTTGCACGTGAAGGGGGCACTTACGTTACCTAGTCTTCCCTTGCAGAATGCTCTACTACGAGCCTACGTCGAGTATGTCCATCCGTATATGCCGCTGCTGGAATTGCATGACTTCCTGAGCGCGATCAACTCGGTGGATGGCCTATGCGGGCAGATCAGCTTGTTTCTTTACCATGCTGTTATGTTTGCTGGCACTGCCTACGTAGACGTCAAATATCTGAAGGAGGCAGGGTATGCAAGTAGGAAAGCAGCCCGCAAGGCCTACTTCCAGAAGACAAGGGTAGGTGGATCGTCTCCATAGTGTTAAGACACATGCTGACAGTGGTAGCTCTTGTACGACTTCGACTACGAAAGCGACCGCCTCATCCTCGTCCAATCGCTACTACTCATGACATATTGGTACGAAACACCAGATGATCAGAAAGACACATGGCATTGGATGGGTGTTGCTATTTCGTTGGCCCACACCATTGGGCTGCACCGCAACCCTGCCAACACCAGCATGTCGCCAAGGAAGCAGAAGCTGTGGAAGAGGATATGGTGGTCATGCTTTATGCGTGACCGCTTAATCGCCTTGGGCATGCGGAGACCGACGAGGATAAAGGATGAAGATTATGATGTGCCAATGCTGGAGGAAGGGGATTTCGAAATCGGTCCTCTTGCAGATGACGTCCAAGTGGTCAATCATGACTGCACTTTGGTCCGCGATGTGCTCATGCAACAGCAGCTCGCATCCATGTGCGTTGCCAAGGCGAAGCTGTGTTTGTGCATTAGTCAAATGCTCAAAGCACAATACTCTGTTCTCGTGAGGGATTCCGAGCGAGCCGAAAACACCACCAACAGCACCATGATGCTCCATCCCAAGAAGCAGCTCGATAACATTGAGACTGTTACAGAGTGTGACTTGTCTCTCATGGCCTGGGCTGAGCAACTGCCAGCTTGCTGCCAATATCGCGCCTTGACGCCCATGGATGTCAAAGATGGCTACAAGACGATCGCCGTCCAGCGCAACTTGCTCCACATGGTGTATTATACCACCATTTCGGCACTCCATCGGCCGCAGTTTCTCCATGCTTCCCCTCTGCATGCCCCGACACCATCTCGCCAGGCTCAAGAGATGTCGCGGATGAAGGTCCGGGATGCTGCGTCGCAAATCACTCGCATGGCTGCTGAAATGCACCAACTCCGGCTGGAGAAATTTTTGCCGACGACCGGCGTCACCGTCATTCTCCCGGCCATGATTATCCATCTGCTGGAGATGAAGAACCCGTTGCCACATCCCCGTGACAAGGCTGTGCGTGGGTTCCGACAGTGTATGAAGGTCATGGAAAAGTTGCGCGACATTTATGCAGCCGCGGATTATGCCGTCGCTTTCCTGGATGCGGCACTGCGCAAGGCGGCTATTGATATCCAAGCCTCACACAGCGCCCAGATGGGTGCTGAGCTGGAGAAGGCCGGTCAGCTATTCTCGTCATCGGTGCCGACATCCGAAAAGATGGCCACTCCACCGCCCGAGAACGCACCGTATATGACGCAGCCCGAGGCTGATAGACTCGGAAGTAACAGTGCCACGTACGTCCCACCATCGGATCTTGCTGCCGGCAACTCGCCGCCGCAAACCGACAAGGACGGTCTTACGCCCAGCGCGAGCGGGTCGAGCGATGCGGGGGCACATGCGCCAATGGACCTGGATCTTGACTTTAATGATCACCAGCAGGATGAATTCGACTGGAATGCTTTGACAGGAACGAATATCGATTTCGATCAGTGGTTGCAGTTCCCTGCGGAAGTCGGGAAGAAGAACCACATCCCCCCTACAAACACCGGGAATGCTGTCCCCGCTATTATTCCAGAAGGGAGCGATAGTTTCATGAATCTGTTAGTCGACAGCGCGTCTGGATCTGGAGATGTTTTTGTTTCTTGATCTGTGTTATGGGCTAGGGCATTGGGGGAGTTTATTATGACGGCTACTCTATTTCCATGTATTGGCGGGGCATGACCATCGAACGGTTCCAGGTTAGGAATCAGGCGTTCAAGGGTGCCCAAAAGTTTTGCCCAACGGGAATGACAACAGGTTTTGCACAGCTTCCATCGGGAGAAGCCGGGACTTTTGAAGAGGATGCAGGGAGGTGTATATACCCACGAGGGATCGCGAATTTAATGTATCTAGAAGGGAATCCTTTACTTATGGCTCGGGCTAATGCCTGGATACATATATTCATGGTACATATGTCTATCTGAAGATAAATGTTAGATCAATGAACAGCTCGGGCAGTGTCATGCGGGTATTGATATAATTCAAATCATTAATGAAAGGAGTGATGTCTTGAATGTGTGCTAGGAGTTACATGGCCGTGGATATTTGAGAGTAGGTTGACATATTTTACAGGCAACTTTTGCGCAATTTAAGATACATACATCGGACTATCTAGTCGATGGGGTTCATTCCAGGTCAGCTGACGGTCACGACCTAAGCTATCATTATACCCTAAACCAAGGCATATGCTAAGACTCGGCGTCAGCTTCTTCGACAACCGCTTCCAAACGTGCGACAGTATCTCTCGCAGCCTGTTGCCGTCTCTCTCTCTCCCTCTCCTCTTGTTCCTCTTTATGGAACTCCTTCCACTCATCTTCAGTAAGGTGGAGCCATTGTGATATGATGCTCATACTCGCCCATAGCTCTCCCGAAACGAGTAGCCTCACGACCTCAAGCCCGAGGATGTGACCAAAATTTCGCCAGCTAAGTCCATCCATCAGGCTGATTTGGTACATATCGGCGGTCGAGATGCGCCTCTTCCGAGCGAAAGCGCGGGCGGCGGCTCGGAGGGCGGCGGCATCGAACGGTGCACAGACAACGTACGTGACGAAATAGGCCAGGTTATCCGCTGCCAGTGCAGCCGGTAGACTAGTGAGGGCGTTGACCATGTAGACGGGCTGGTCCATTGGTGGCGGCCGGCCATCCGCTCCAAAGCTGGGACGGAGTTCGGCGGACCAGACACCTGCCGGCTGCTCATTAGACTCGCTTGTGTCGACATCGAAGCTGATGAGGGTCGGGTTGACCATCTCGGCGTCCTCTTCGTCCGTGCCGTAGTCTGGATCGCCGCCTCGACTGGAGAATGTGCTCTGTCTCCGAATCGCGCCGATTGGTATTGCGTTCTCGACGCCTGTGGACTGACCTTCCAGGGCTTGCAGAGTAGGCACGTCCTGTTCTGAGGACCGCCCATGCCGTATCTCCCTGTCGGCAGCGCCTAGGGTGGGAGACTCGGGTACAGTCTGCCATTCGTCGTCGGGTTGAGTAGCTCTGCTCTCAATCGGTAACTGCCGCAGCGCGAAGAATTCGCTTCTCGCAGGCTTTGGCAATCGTGAGTGAATATAAGGCCAGATGCCTATGTAAATAAAGTTCAAAAGGCGTCCGGAGAGCCAGAAGGCGGCATATGGAGCTATGTTCAGAGCAAGACGATTGATCCAGCCGGCAATAGAAGCGGCACTGACAACGTCAATTGGTGGCGGAGCGGGAAAAGGCGAAGTGTCCGTGAAAGGGATAAAGAATTTGATTCCTGGAAACCACTTTGAACTTGGTATAAGACCTAATCTCTGCATAGTCAAGAAGAATTGTAGATGGAACTGGCACCACCCGAGACCGAGTTTCAACCTGGACTATGTCAGATAGCGTCTCATTTACTGGTTATGGCTTGTACATACCATGACTTTTCCAGTACCCAGTCAACTGATGACCGCGCCCACTCTATGCTACGCATAATCGCAAACGATGGCAACCCCGTAAACATCAGTTGGGTGACGGAATGGCGTTCGCGTTCGTACTGCATCAAGTGTAAGAATGCTACATTTGAGTAAGGCTGATATAGCTGGATGTTTGTTAGGGATACGAGTCTGGTCATCTATAATGTGATATGCATACCATGAGTCTTTGTCGCACGCCTTGAATTCCCCATGTGCCAAGCGGATGGAGCGAGCGGCCAATGTTGATGAGAGTCCTGCCCGTCTCACTCTCGTAGGCCTGATGCTCCCGAGCCATGGCGACCTCTGGCGGCTCGCCCGAGTTCTCAGGCTCCGCTACGCCAATCACAAGCATGACCTCGTTGTGGGCGCGAATGACATTCTTGATTCTCTGCTTGGTCTCTGGGTTTATGATGCGGCCCTTCTCATCGTATTGCCGTTGGGGCTCATGCGGATCATCCTGGCCTGTTCCCGTAACGACGTCATCGTAAGGAGAGCGGCCCTTGATTTGAGTGTTAATGGAACGTATTAGCTGACGAGATGGACGACGGACGCACCAATGCCTGCGAGGTCAAAGGCCCGAGCCTCCCCATTTTAGAACGCAGTCTTCAATTGCTCACATCAGGGTCTGTATATGACAGCTTGCTAAACCAAGAGATCATGGAGTCCTAAGCAGTGAATAAACAGATGGCATCCAGGTATGAGCAGGCTTGATGCGAGAGCATACCGATGCTGTGCCTTGGATATGAGCGTGATGGGAAGCAGCTGGTGAGGCGCTAGCTGAGCGAACTAAGGCAAGAGCCCGCCCCACCAGCATAGCGCCAGACAGGGATTCCAGGCGCATTGCTGCAGCCCGATAAGATAAGCAAAAAATTTGGGAGTAGCATCCCGCTTCAGTATTTCGGTAGCTTCAAAGTGGGAGAATCCAAGCAAAGGTCGCCCGAGTAGGACTTTCATTTACACTGCTCACTATGGCCGGGAAATCACCTTTCAAGACCACGTTTGAAGCGACAGAGGTCATAAGGCCTATTTTCACCGGTGGTGCCATTGGCCTCGACAATGGCGCTCGCGTTCTTGCGACAACGTTGGGTGAGGATGTCGTTTTCACCGACCTGAAAACCGGGAAGCATCTGGGCAAGGTGGAAGGTGACGGAGAGCAGATCTCGACTCTAACATGTAGGCAGCAAACAAAGTAAACCCAACTCTTCCTCAAGCTGACCATGTTTAGTAACACCATCTGGGTCACACCTCATTGTGTGCTCGCGATCCTTGTCGATGCGAATCTACTCTCTCAAATCTACGGAAACGAACGGCCCGATCAGCCATCAGCTCTTGAGGAGCTTGAAACCACATGCTACACCTGTTGTAGTTCTTGCGGTCGATAGGACGGGCACTCTCCTTGCGACCGGCGGGACTGATGGTGGCATCAAGGTCTGGGATATTGCCGGCGGATTTGTTACTCATACATTCAGAGGACCGAGTGTCCTCGTATCTGCTTTGCATTTCTTTGAAGTTGCGGCAAATTCAAAGAAAGGGCCCGAAATCAATGGCGGCAAAGATGACAAGAAAAAGCGGAGGAAGTCCAAGACGTCAGCAGACGAGCAGGAAGACGATCAGTCGGTGACTGCCAGGTTTCGCCTTGCTTCTGGAAGCCAAGATGGCAAAGTTCGCGTATGGGACTTGCACAAGCGAAGTGTCATTGCGAACCTGGAGTCACACGTGTCCGATGTTCAAGGGTTGGAATATTCGCCTGAGCAAGATGTTTTAGTGTCGGCCAGTCGCGATAAGACAATCATGTGGTGGGACGTGAGATCATGGAAGGTCAGGAAAGTCGTGCCAAGCTTTGAGTTGGTTGAGGCTGTGGGCTTTACCGCAAATGGAAACATCACATATACCGCTGGATCCAACGGTTGCCTCCGGTATTGGGACACCAACACAGGTCGGGAACTTACGAAAGACCAGACTGCAAAGCCTGAGCCCGAAGCATTTGTGGGGGCTATCGCGAGACCAGAGCTACCATTCATTGTCTGTGTCCAAGTCGATCACACTCTGGCACTATTTGATATTCCCTCGAAAGAGACCAGCTCACAGATACCTGAGCCTTTCAGGCGGATATCAGGCACACACGACGAAATCATCGACCTGCGGTATCTTCTAGCCGATTCCTCGATGATGGCACTAGCTACAAACTCGGAGGATATCAGACTGGTGTCCGTAACGGAACCAGGCACTGGCAGCCTCGTCTCGTCGGAGTATTTTGGTCAGGACATCGCTCTCTTGAAAGGCCACGAGGAAATCATAATTTCACTCGATGTAGACTGGTCAGGACATTGGGTTGCTACAGGAGCCAAAGACAATACTGCACGTGTGTGGCGGATTGACCCTGCAAACAACTCTTATACATGTTACGCCGTGTTTTCCGGACATGCCGAATCTATTGGCGCTGTCGCATTTCCTCGAATGCGCCCAGCAGAAGGCTCAAAGGCTTTCGCTGATCCTTTAAGCCATCCGCCAGCATTTTTGATTACTGGATCGCAAGATCAGACCATCAAGAAATGGGAAATCCCACGCGATTCTCAAGGCTCAAAGAAAGGCCTGCGAGCTGCCTACACGCGCAAATCTCACGACAAGGACATTAATGCTATCGATGTAAACCCATCGTCGCAACTGTTCGCATCCGCATCTCAAGATCGGACGGTCAAGATCTGGTCGACGCAGGAGGGTGAGGTTCAAGGTATTCTGCGTGGCCACCGTCGAGGTGTATGGTCCGTCAGCTTCGCTCCCTCAAACACCCCTATAATCCAGAGTGAACAAGGTCCTGTCTCCGGAAAGGGGGCGGTCGTTACCGGAAGTGGTGATAAGACTGTCAAGCTGTGGAGTCTGACAGACTATACATGCCTGCGGACGTTTGAGGGTCACACAAACAGTGTCCTCAAGGTCGTGTGGCTAAACATACCGGCGAACGAAGACCGAGGGAAGAAGCCTACGCTTTTTGCTAGTGCAGCTGGTGACGGCCTTGTAAAGGTCTGGGATGCCAATAGTGGTGAGACTGAATGCACCCTGGACAACCACGAGGATCGAGTCTGGGCGCTAGCGGTGCAACCACAAACCAATATGATTGTATCAGGAAGTGGTGATTCTACGGTTACCTTCTGGAAAGACACGTCCTCGGAAACCCAAGTGGCTGCGAGTCAGGAGCAGCTGAAGTTGATCGAGCAGGAGCAGGAGCTCCAGAACCACATCCACGCTGGCTCTTACCGACAAGCGATCGTGCTGGCATTACAGCTCAACCACCCTGGCCGCTTGCTTTCACTTTTCACAAACGTCATCAACTCTAAAACCCCGGAAGCAGGCAGCTTAACGGGCTTATTAGCGGTGGACAAGGTTCTCGCGAACTTGTCGGACGAACAATTATTCCTGCTTCTCCTGAGATTACGAGACTGGAACACAAATGCAAGGACAGCGAACGTAGCGCAACGAATCCTGTGGACCCTTGTCAGAAGCTATCCTGCATCGAAGCTTTCCAACTTGTCCGTGAAAGGAGCTCGTGGACAAAAGAGTCTGAAGGAGGTGTTGAATGCGCTAAAAGTATATACTGAGCGGCACTACAAGAGAATGGAGGAACTGGTAGATGAGAGCTATCTGGTCGAATATACCCTGCAAGAGATGGACGGCCTTGCGCCCAGCCTAGGTAGCTTAGGCATCGCGGATGGCGCGGATGTCGACATTGTTATGGCGACATAGAGCTCCTAGGTCTGATGCATCGGAAAATTTAGACCGTCATTGTCGATTCAAATCATGCACTATGCACTCATTGAAAAGCAGTACACTATCAATCGCCGCGCTGCCCCTGCTATGCTCTATGAGTATACATCATGTCCGTTGAGCCGAGATTGCTGTAACAGCCAAGTCAAGTAATGGCAGGGCAATGAGGGTCCTGTCAGTAGTAGCTCCGGAGGTTTATACAGTTGCAAACCTTTCCGAGAGCTCTGCAACGAATCTCGGTCACAGATGGGACGAAAAATCTATGGTTGCCAAGAGAAAGCCCGCCAGGGACATCCACGTGCAATCCTCAATTGACGGCGACTGTTTGGATTGGTTTCGATTTGTGGTAAAAATCTATCTGAAGTTGTCTTGGGCCCGTTCTTGTTTCGACCTAGTGGATATGGAGTGACCCCTTGCTCCTGGTTCATCTCTTATTGACTGGTGGAAACAGCCCAGGCTCGGGGGTCAGCTGGGCCAAGAGAAATCCCGGCGGTCCAGCGGAGCCGCACCCCGGATTTCTCAAAGAGGAAGCGCTGCCGGTAGATGCGCAGGACGATGCATGCCGCCATTAAAATGTCTATAATCCCCAGATGAACTACAGGCAATGATCGTCACTATATAATCAACATTGGTCGTTCGCTTCTTATCGCTCTTATTCGCACAGGCCGGCCCTACTTTTTAAGCTTATATCAAAAACTCCACAGTATATACGCCCTACCTTGTCCTTCACCATGAAGTTCGCATCTCCTCTACTAGCTTTGGCACTGAGTGCCCTTCAGGCCGCCGCGTCGCCAACTCCCGTTGACCGCGAGCTGGCTCCCAGAGCCACCCCCACTCTTTACCTATGTGGTGACAGCACCATGGCCAAGAACGGTGCCAACGACGGCGACACCGACGGTTGGGGCCAATATATCGGGGATTATGTGTCAATAACGACCGTCAACGATGCCATCGGTGGTCGCTCCGCGCGCTCGTACTGGGACGAGGGTCGCTTCGCAACTGTGGCTGATTCCGTACAGTCTGGTGACATCGTAGTCATCGAGTTCGGCCACAACGACGGTGGCTCGCCTGAATCCGACGACAATGGACGTTCGGACTGCCCTGGTACCGGTACTGAGACCTGCGTCTCGGATGCCACCGGCGAGACTGTCTACACCTTCGTTTTCTACGTGGTACAGGCCGCCAAGCTGATGACTGCCAAGGGTGCTACAGTCATCCTGTCGTCACAGACCCCCAACAACCTCTGGGAAACCGGCTCATATGTCTACTCGGCGCCGCGGTTCGTCGGATACCAGAAGACGGCGGCGACGTCACTGGCCAGCTCGAGCGTAACCTTCGTCGATCACTTCCAGGCCGTCGCCAACATGTATGCGAAGCTCGGCGATACGGCGACCAACGCGCTCTACCCCAACGACCACACACACACGAGCCCTGAGGGTGCCGACTTGAGCGCGCAAGCGTTCGCGGAGGCCATTGCCACGTCTATGAATGGCACGACCAGCCTAGAGAGCTACGTTATCAGTGGCTACCCGACGCCATATCGCCTCTAGGTGGTGAACAGCGAGAGCTAGGTCGTACCACTGGTTGAGCGTTGGATGGTACTAGCGAGGAGTTCGATTCTATCATGTCTATATTTTTGCAGAAGCATCGAGTGGATGCATTGAACTTTGTATATAACGGTGACTGGTATATATGTATGAAGCATTCTCACATTCATATGCTCGTTGCTTGGGGATGTCGCTTGCTGGTGGGACGCTTATAAAACGCTCGTCTGTGAAGACGACAGGCTCGCGTACACTCCATACGTGCGCAACTCTGATTCACAAAAAGGCGTAATATTGTAGCCATCACCAAAACTCATCCATAAATTCCTAAACCGGGACCCTTGAACAATCGATGCTTCCAGCTCTTCTTTCCTCTTTGAGCGCGGCTCTCTTCTGTCGTTGAGCCCGCTTGGGCGTTCCTAGTTTCCCAATCTGTGCCCGCGTGAGCATACGCAGCTCGCTCGCCAACGGCGCCTGGTTTTGACTGGCTCTGTTCCGAAGCCACTGATATCGCCGAGGATTGTATATCCCTTTTGTCCGCGGACATGGTTTTGCTGTCATCCGTATGGGTCGACATGATGATTTTCTAATGTGTGGTAGTGGTTGTCCGGAATTTTGAATATATATTCTGCTGAATTGATGCGAAGGAGTCTTCAGAAGTCAGCGGCAAATACATATGTAGTGACTTGCTTATGTATTGAGCCATTCGGCTGGGTTTACAGCCATCTCCTGGTGGAGTCGGAATTGCGGCGCAGCCTCAGCTGAGATTATGACGTATATTGTACAGCGATCTGCAATCCATTGGTCTGCTGAGCACGAATTGAGCTCTCGACAACTCGCTCCAGCATATAATTATGGAGCCCAATCTTGCCGGTTTGCCTAGTGTTTCTTGGCAAGGCTTCCATGATGGCTGAGTTTAGTCCTTGGAAACCTCCACAGTTCGTACATCCGTTGGTCTGGATATAATATGACTCTCAAGATCACCACTTCTAACGCATCGTACAGTAATTAATGTCAGAACTATGTGTGGGCAGTGAGCTTGATTGAAGTCAAGTCAATTATGGCCCGAAATGATGGGGAACTTCATGGTGCCTATTCTCTTCCTACTCTTGCCCATTAGCGTTCAGAAGACATCTCTCGGAGTAACCATTTGCATACGATCTCGTGATTATCAAGCAAGAACATATATTTACCGAACCCTGTTCTCGCCCGCTGACTATAAGACGTATCGGAAATTTTTGTTCTGAAACTCTGTGAGATCCTGCATGCCCGCTTCATCACTGGCAGCCTTATCTGCTGGGCCATAAACCCTGTCACGTCGTTTGTTCTCTGTGAACATATAGGCTGGTAAGTTTTATTAGCTTCGACATATACGTTGACTTCCGAGGCAATCGGCTCACTGAGCAGCAAGAGGTGGCAACCCAATTTAATAGCATAGCCAACCAGAAGGCCAATACTGGCACCTTGATAGTAAGGAGCGTCGGAAGACTTGACAACGAATGGACCGGTGAAGTTTCCCCAGCAATAGGCTGTGCTGAGATGAGAGTCAGTAAAAGGGAGCGTTGCAACAGGCCTGTATCACTCACAAGACAAGAGCATTGGCCAGGGATCGGTGAGTATACCCTGCCATGTTGGAGGAAATAGTTGTAAGGGATACAGTGAAGCCAACAGACTGCGCATTCACGAGCCAGAAACATACAAGACGGCCCCAAGTGTTGGAACGGGGGAGATATGCTAGGCAGGCAGCAGCCACGGTGCAAAGGATGTTAGCCGCAGTAGACACCAGAAGACGTGCTGTGCATTGGTCAGTTGCCTGTTCTGACAACAGATAGGTCATTTGGCAAGGTTTCAGCACTGACAGTTGCGGATATTCAAGACAACAAAACCGCTAATTATCAATGCAACGATTTGCGTCGCGTCACCAACAGACTTAAGCTCAGTCGTCATGGTTGTAGAAAATCCCATATCTTGTATTATGATGGTTGAGAACGAGTTGACAACGCCATTAGGAATTGCCCTGCGCATACCCGTGCTTGAGTCAGCCTTGATACTACAGCTTGGTCTGCCCTGGGGTCCGGAATATTGAAAACTTACGCAGCAAAGACCGAGATGAACAGAATTATACCCTTAGGATCCCAGAAGGCGACGGCGATTTGTTTCTTGTCGAAAGACTTGTTCTTGATACCGGTCTCGTTGGTAGAGACGCGCTTGATGGCAATGATACGTTCGCGCTCTTTGAGGAACCACGCCTTCGAGGGGGTATCAGGGAGTAGAAACCATACCACAAAGGACCAGAGGCAAGTAACTCCGCCCAGCTAAGCGTAGGGTCAGCCCTGCACATGCCTAATAGGAAATTGAAATGCGTACGATGAAGAAGATAAGCTCCCATCGCTCAGGTTTCATGTTGGAAGGTAGCTGAGAAACCCCCATGGAGATGTATGAGCCAATCTGCGAGGATCCAATGTCAGTGGTTACTGATAGAAGTTCATGCCTGATTTCGCCGACGCACAATGCCACCCCAGCCCAGGGCCGAACTATAGAGAATTGTCAGTCAAGTCATCCCCTGGGGTCATGGAATTTGATTAGGGTTGCGTACTACCAAATACATTGACGTAGCGGGATCTCTCTTCTTGTGAACCAGAAACCAGTCATGAGAGTCAGACCGCTAGCTCATGTTAGTCCTATGAGGTCTAGCGTCTCGGCGGGTTTCCACTTACGGAGTAACAGAAGCTTCGAAGACTCCCATCAAAACTGTAGACATCATCAATCATTCAAAGTGATCAGCAAATGGAGCAAGGGTGTTGAATCATACATCGAACCGCGACTGTGTCGAAGGAGTTAGTGCAACACGTTAACGCCGAAGAAGACTCGTAACAACTTACGGGCACTGGAGTAAGTTCTGCATTGTGTCATGATCAGGACCAAGGCACCCCAGATCATGATGCAGATGGCCATGACCTTCTGGGCACGGAACCGACCAATGAGCCAACCGCAAGGGTACTGGCCAAAGAAATATCCAGCATACACCACTAATTATCGATATTAGTATTCTCTTAATTTGTTGTCGCGTGTTGAAATGAATGGCACATACTTGCGGATAAATAATTGAATTGGTTTCCTTGGAGACCCAAGGCCTGCTGGTAGCCGAATAGATTCGCATAGTTCAGGGCCGTCTTGTCGATGAACTGAAGGGTCTGGGTGATCAGAAAGAGAGGCAGGACGATAAGATCAATCTTCCATCGTACGCGCCGCATCTGGGCGAGATCATTAGTACGGACGCAGCTCCTGTGTGAGATTCCACTGACTTCTTTATCGGAGACTTCTAGATCTAAGCCCTCCAAGTACTGTGCATAACCAACTGCATTTTCCTACACAAGAGGGCCAGATTAGTTCGCACGTTTCTTGGTATACTTAGGAGGTTCTGTCTGAACTTACAACCTGCCGATAGTCTGCCTCGAGCTTCTCCTGTTGTCGCACACCAACATCCTTCTGTGCCTCAACGGCTTCACCGGCGGTGATGGAGTTGGTGTGGCTATTAGGGATCATCTTTGCGACGGCTTGCTGGTCGATGTGGTCAGATTGACATTGAAGGATGATGTGCACTCTGGGTGCGATGAGCAGGCGAGGAGACCGGCAAGGCGTATTGGCTTTGTATACATCCCTGAGAGTTGGGGAAGTCTCCAAAAGCTGGAGAATCTTGCTAATCTCGACCCCTGCTGGTGGCTGCGGCAAAGGAAACATCAAGGTGCTTTTGGTCCACTTCTCCAGACCCCAGAAACCAAAACTACTGGGTCATGACCCACCGTCATCCAAACGGTCTTCGGTTCTTCGGCGAAACAGCGCGGGCCGAAACTTCTGGTGACTTGCTCACAAGATACTTCGCCATGGCGCAACGACCCGCTCAAGGATCCCCAGAAAACTAGACTTCTGGAGATTGCAAGATTGCTATTTATTCGCTGTCACGTAAATTGAAGCTTGTCCTCCCTAGTAGGTTCATGCACTTGCTGAATCACCAAAGAAGCGTGAGAATGGGAGCCGTTGAAACACACGATTATCTCGCCAAGCCAAGCGGTCCGTGCTGTCTCGAAGGTCACCTGCACGAGGGCGAGGCTCGAGGAAGCTATATGACCATTGCTGGTGTCGAGACTTACATCGCTAAGCCGGCAGAGGGCAAAGCAAATGGCCACATTTTGCTGTATTTCCCAGACGTGTGGGGGATGTTCCCAAATGGCCTCCTAGTCATGGACGGCTTCGCTGAGGCAGGCTACTTGACCTTGGGACTAGATTATTTCCGTGGGGTTTGTATCCGAATTGTCCTTGATTGAATCCAGTCAGGAGTGACTAATGCAGGATACGCAGGACCCTGTTTGGAAGCATCGCAAAAACCGTCATGACGCTTCAAACCCAGAGTTCGACTATGAGGCATGGAAGCGTAAGCACATGACCTTCGCAGACAAGGCCGTGCCGAAATGGGTTGATGCGGTCAGAGAACAGTATGGCAGACCTGAAACAAAATATGTTTGTGTCGGATACTGCTTCGGCGCGCCGTATGTGTGTGATCAACTCGCCGGAGATATCGTAACGGCGGGCGCATTTGCGCATCCAGCTTTCCTGAAGGATCACCACTTTTCTCAGATCAAGAGTGAGTTCAGTCGCTGAGGTAAATGCGCTTCGACAATACTGACCTGTTCACAGAGCCTCTTTTTCTGTCGTGCTCGGAGGAGGATCACACCTTTGACTTGCCATCGAGAAGGAAAGCACTAGATATACTTCAAGAAGGACGGAAAACATGGCATTTTCAATTATTCTCCGGCGTTTCCCACGGGTTCGCGCTGAGAGGCGACCCGAACGATCCCTATCAACGTATGGTCCTTGGTCGTACACCTTTTTATGACCGCGATGCTGACATGGAAATACTAGGTTGGGTCAAAGAACAAAGTCTAAAACAGATCATAGAGTGGTTCGATTATTGGTTATCATCTGAGACAAGCTTAAATACCATTGGTATGACCGCAAAATTATAAGCCAGAACAGATCATCAACAATAACATGCGCCGATCGAACCATTGCATAAAGAGTAATCAATATGCATGCCGTATCTTGTCACATTCAGCAAGTATCATGCTGGACATAGTTCTGTATGCTTTACTTTTATTTGATCCCTTCATCAACTGCGAAACAAAAACTGCACAGTCTGATGATGTCATGTGCTTCTATTCAAATCATCAACTTAAAATGTTCTCAACCCAACCTGCATCATGGGTTTGATTGCGTCGTTCGCCCATCACGCCGTGTTGGGCATAGCTACAATGTAGGGGTCGCTTGTCAGCCGCGGAATCTCGCCAGAAGACCGAGACCCCCTCCAGCCCCATAGGGAAAACCTCCGCCGATCGCGCCCACGCTCCACTGGCTCCCGTTATGTATGTAGAAGTAAGACACCTTAGACTAGTACATTAGCCTCTAGCACTAATTAGCTGGCCTTGGTACCCCGGCTTGTCTGGGGAGAATGAACGAATGACATTGTCATGGATAGGACTACAATGTATCCAGCACCATTTTAGTGGAACAGCCCCAGCCTTGGAACACACTGTAGTAGCCTGGGGTGAGGCGGGGGCACCCCAGGTCTTATCCCCAGATGTCCAGCATGCTGATCAAAAGTCGTAGATTTTCATTCTGGCAGCCCTTTAATCGAAAATCGAGTGTTGTACTTCCAAATAATAATGGATAATGAGACTACAACACCACCAACCAGTGACCCCTCTAATGTCGATGCATCGCGACCCTCTGAGCGTCGGCGCGCGAAGACTCGGAGACAACGGGGCTTGACATGCGCGACCTGCCGGGTAAGTCGCGAAAGAGGTCTTGTTTATGTTCATCTGAGCTGACACCCAACCTGTAGTATGTCTCACCCTGCAAAGCCAGTCTCTGGTTGTATTCGCTGCTCTGAGCTACTAGAAGAGCAGTTGAAACGTCTGGCATGCCAGATACCTGTTTTATTTGAACAATCAACTAATGTCTAGTAGTGCGAGAAAGGCGAGCCATATAATCTGCTAGTTTGAATGCTGGACTAATGCCCGCGGTAGGTTCGCTGTGAAGGAACTCATCCAGTATGTAAGACCTGCCAAGCATATGGCAACGAGTGTAGATGGGAGAAGGTGCCGCCTATGTCGCAAGTTTTAGCCATGGCCAAACGGCTGGAAGAGGCAGAGGAAACTATCGAGCGACTCCGAAGAAGCACTGAAACCAGAACTCCAGCGGTAATAAATCGGGGCTGCGTTCAGTACAATGCCAACGAGGCTCGTTCCATCCAACCGCAGCCCAGCGATACGTCCGCTCCTCTTCCGTGGTCCGAAGAAGATCCACCATTAGATACGACCCAAGCAGGCGGTTCGGCTCCGGAGATTGTGCTTCCAGACTTGAGCCTCGACCAAGATGGGAAGATCTGCTTCTATGGCCCGACGTCTGCAGTCCATGACCCTCCTGATTTGGATTCGCCAGCTTCCCAGCCGTCAACACATTCCAACAAGTTAAGCAAAGGCGAGGCGAATATATACTTGGCCGCGAGATCCAAGGAGGCTGAGAACTGGGAAACCTTTGCTCTCAAACAGGCCGCGCTTCGCAGCGACGTCCCATATCCAGTAATCGAAAAACTACTCAAGATCCATTGGACATGGATTTCTCCCATGTTCATGTGGGTATACCGACCAGCCTTTATCCGTAAGTTCAGATCTCCCTATAAGTCCCATCGCGGAGCATAACTGATAAATCGCAGTCGATATGTCAGCCGATGGTCAATACTTTTCTGAATTTCTACTCATGGTGCTATGTGCGCATGCTGCGAGATACGAGGACAGGAAAGTCGCGGAAATGCTCATATCGAAAGCGCGCCTACTGATCGGGCCTGCCATCCACGAACCTAGCTCTATTCCGACAGTGCAGGCGCTGCTCCAGCTAAGTGCCCGTGACTTGGCTTTTGGGTCCATCTCGCAGGCCTGGCTTTACAGTGGTATGGCCTTCAGAATGGCATGGGATCTAGGCCTTCATCATGCCGCCTCCAATGCACCAAATCTGCAAGAGCTGAACCCGACAGATGTAGAGGTTCGCCGGAGGCTCTTTTGGAGCTGCTATTTCTGGGACAAGTAAGAAATCCTTGTTTCGGTAATCTTTCTGCTGTGCTTCAAATACCCAGGTGCGCTAACGCCACGAATCAGAGCTATTAGCTTGTATACTGGAAGGATGCCAGCAATGACCGAGGTACCGGAGAATATTGCATTTGAATTTCGTAAGACCATGCCTAATTCTTCCGCATTATGGCTAAAACTAAAGGATCGTAGTGGATATGTCCTCCGAGAACGAAGAATGGATCCCGTTTCGTACTGATTCCCTCGCTATGGCTACGATAGACGAATATCCGCCTATGAGGGGCCATTATGTTTCCTGCTTTAGCAATTCGTGCGAGATAGCCATCATCATCAACGATATGATTGTGAGACTATATTCGCGCCGCCGCACTCTAGGCCTTGACGGAGTGCGTGAGAACATTATGGCCCGACTCTCCACTTGGCGGCAGCGATCACCCACATATCTAAGATATGATGCAGATAATCTTCCCGAAGTCTGTCCTCCTCCTCATATCTTATGTCAAAAGTATGTTTTGCAGCTGTAGCCTCAAATTCTATGTGGACTCACGTAGGCTAACGGAGGTTCAGTCTCTTATATTACGCCACTATCATTCTTCTACACCGGCCTTTTACGTCTGCCACTGTACACTATCGGACTAGCATTTTCGCTGCGCGAAGCATGGAGAGACTCCTCCTGCTATACGAGAAGACTTTTGGATTTGAAAACTTGACCTATCTAATGGCTTATTGCATCTATACCGGTGCTACTGTCCTCATGCAGGACGTCAAAGCTGGCAACGAGGACGCCTCCGCCAGGATGAAGACCTTCACCCGAGCGCTTAGGCAAGGGTTGGCAAAGTGTCCTCTACTTCAAAGAAGCCTCGACAACATTGAAAAAGCCCTGGAATCGACTACTGGGCCGCAAGCCCTCCCTAGAAGCTCTCAGATGCCGCACAACTCAACAGACAGCCAAAGCTTCATTCCGGCATTTCCATATTACGACAGCATGGGGTCGGGTGATTTTGGTATGAGTACAGGCTTCGAATATGCCGGTGCCTCATCGTCGATGCTAGATTGCTTCCCAGAAATCCATATGGAAAGTAGTAATTGGTGGCCACCACCAGTTTGAGTCCTGACTCTGGTTCCAGGCGCTTCATAATGCTTTGACATTCTCGTCCAACGGCGCACTCTCGCAATCTGAACACTGCCTAATTTGATATGCCGGTGTTGGTCTCTGCCAGATTGTCTGCCTTGAGGGCAGGTCGATCAGCCTTACCGGCGGTAGTCTGCTCGATATGTCAGTGGATGGGGTAGGACGGAAAGGTTTCTGTTGGAATTCCTACACCGCCGTCGACAGGCATGATTAAACCAGTTATCCACCCAGCCTCCTTGCTAGCCAAGAACAAAATCGCTACCGGGGAGTTAGTTTTCTTGTAGCAGAATCTAGCCATGGAATTGGATCCTACCATAGCCAACGTCCCAGCCTGTGCCCTCCTTCTTCATCAAGTTTTGGTTGATTCTTGCTTGTCTCATCTCGTCAGTCATGCCACGGCCTCGTGTCATTGGCGTGTAAACCATTCCGGGTGCGACACAATTGACGCGAATGTTCTCCTGACCATGATGGGCAGCCATGGCACGCGTCATCTGAATAATGGCACCCTTCGTAGTCGGGTACAGCAGACTGGGGTTTCCACCAAGCACTGCCAGGAATAACCCACTTTAGTAAGAACTGGGTAAATCTGGGTGGTTGCACAACTCACAGCCACTGACTGAAGACATGTTGATAATGGAGCCGCGTCCAGCTTTCCTCATTTCAGGAATAGCATAGCGGCTCATCATAACCATGCTTGTCACATTGATTCGGAAGTCTCGATCCCATGCCTCGAGGTTGATGGTTGTAGCATCACCAATGGCACCGCCGACGCCGACTGTCGCATACTTGTCAGTCCCACGTCTTATCAATAACCTCCATAGCCGCTCATGCCACCATTCGCAACTGACCGATATTGACTAATATATGAAGGCCGCCGAACAGCTCAACGGTCTTTGCTACGGCACTCTTGCAGTCGTCCTCCTTGGTGACGTCAGTCTGAATGACCTCGGACACACCACCCTCCTCGTCAATCATGCGCTTGGTCTCTTTGGCCCAGTCGACGTTGAAATCGACCAGGGCGACCTTGGCACCCTGTCGGGCGAGCAGGATAGCTGTCGCGCGACCATTTCCGATTTCTCCTACATGTACATAAAGTAGTCAGAGTCGGGAGGTGCTGCGCTGCGCCTGTACGGATACCATATACTGACCATCCATGCGGGATCCTGCGCCTGTCACGAGGGCGACATCGCCGGTGAAGTCGAAAGCCTTAGGTGTAGCCATGGTATCCTTACTTTGCCGACAGCTGTCCACAGGGATATAGATTTTCTCAAGTTTGAGCAATGTTCAGGTCTCCTCGCATCGCTTTATTGATTTAATGCCAATGCATTGGGTATTTATCTGACATGTTATCAATGTGCTTCCCCTTCTCTATACGCCACTTAAGGTGGCAACAGACCTCCTCGAATAGACTGGTATCCTCGTCCACCAGGGCGCCGATCCCTCGGTATAAAGGCGAAATGGCGACCGCCCGTGGATGTTATGCGGGGCGCGACGAGAGGACTTTAGCGTCGCCACGGAGTAGGACATGCCCATATGGTGGACTTGTGCAAGCCAAGATTCCAAGGCGCAACTCTCCTGATCAAACCGACAAACCTCACGTGATAGCCGAGGCGACGGGAGCAATTAAGCAGAGCCAGGTCAGGTATAAATTAACGATGCAGAATGTCAATATTGCGTGAAGTGCCTCGCTTGTGTAACACGACCCCACACGTAACGACCAGATCCACTAACCTAGGTGAGCATTTCATCTAACTACATTATACTAAGTCACTCTATTGTGGACGCACCTGAGATTTTACGAACGGGCCAATCAAGTCCATTATAGTCAAAATGAATGCTTATGCGTTTACATTGAACCAAGATATGGTTTTAGCATCCATCCATCCGTCTGCCTCTGCCCAGTGAACGTCACCCAAAATCTATTTACGCTTCCGGGGTTGTTTCTTGATGAGCCATGTTTGTTGCAGTTTGATGGTTTCTTCCCCAGCACAGTTGCGATGAATGTTCAATCAGAGGAGTGGCTTGGGGAAATCATGCAAAACAGGAATGAATTGATTTGGCTTTGGGTATTCACTCACAATCTCAATGCCTTCCCTGGTTAGCATCGATGTTCGGCCTTGGCTGGGGTAGGTCATCGGGATGGTTTGTGCCCCTAAGCTGCGGTTATTGATTGGTAGGGCAGCTATACACTTCCAAGCACTATTGAGACTATAGTCGTGCCTCTGTCGTGGACTCAGAGCCATTGGTATTAATAAAATGAATTTAACAATCAGCAATTGGAAAATCGAGTAAAATTTTGACTTGCTAAACGGAATTGGGTTTATTTGGTTTTTATTAGTCCTTGTCTAAGCCAAGTTACGAAGTAGTAGTGTAACCTCAATTACACCTTGCCCACCCCCGTCGACCGGAGCTTGCTCCCTTAGAATCATCCGCTGATAGAATGGACTTGCAACAAGAGCGTGCCATTCGAGCCCTCTCCAATCATGGTAGGCACGCCAACGGTATCATCGTCGGAGAGTGGCCACTGGTCTTGATGAAAAGTGGTCGAGCCATTGTAGGTCAGGTCCGCCCCGGAAATCTAGAAGCGCAATATTTATTAGCACGTTTCAAAGCACAACATCGTAAGCCTGTAGGAAAGTCCTGAAGCCGGTAACTTACCCCGAACAGAGCAACGCCGGTGCTCAGAGGATCGGAGCAATTGAGTGTACCGCTTCTACCATCGCATTTGTAGAAACCAGCGATGGTAGTCGGGTCCATGCTAGTGTTTGCATGGAACGGAAGGCAGTACTGGCTATTTGTAATGAAGTTTCCAGCACCATTGATGCAGCCGATCTGTGTGAGGCCCTTTTGGGGAAGATCCTTGTAGACCTTGAAGTCAAAAGTGTAGGGGAGGCCGGCAAAAGTAGGCGGAGCCAAGGCCATGAGTGTCATGAGGCTGCTAATCTTGAGAAAAGTCATTTTGATGAATGATTCTGTGTGATATCCTTGGTCTTTGCTGTTAGGTGTGGACTTGAGGTGTGAAAGGAAGAATAAAGCAGTAAACGAGGAGATAATAGCTATTTATAGAGACTGGATGTCTTACATTCACTACACTCATGATTTTTAGGGCTGTGAATGATGGTACAGACACTCCTTAAAGACCTGTCTAGCCCCTATGGACATCGCTTCTACCTATCAGAGACAATTCTTTGTTACTGGCTAGATTTCGTCTCGTCACTCTACTTTGAGTTGCCAGCAGTCTAGAATGCTCTTACTTACCCTAATAGACGCCAATCAGGTCAACGCTGCGTCTCTAGTGCACATCACTTCCAACCATTAATGCAAGATATCCCAAGAAGTCGTGGTGTTGTGTAACCTATCACCACGACCTTCCCTTAAAATCACTCTAGGTTTATCTCTATGCTCATGTCCTCCTGTGCAATCCTGTTCGAGGCTTGAGCTTCTTGAAGTCGTCAAAGATAGACAAAGGACCAGGGCAGTTTACCCCTCGCTTTCTTCTTGGCGAGGATGCTAGGGTTAGCGGAGACTTTTCAACAAAACAACGTCGCGCCCCTCCCAGTATACTCCAATAATTCGATCTATAAGGACTGCTTCGGAACCATGTGGCGAAGAAGCTTGGATCATCCAACGTGATACATGAACTTTGTGTATGCCCCGATAATGACCATGGAGATCTTATGGTGGTCTATTTACCGGCTCACAATCAATATCGTTGCTGAATGGAACCCGGAATGCTCCGGCATGGCCGCTGAAGTGAAGAGGGCCGAATTAGAAATACATTAGGGACACGCTAGAAGTGATACTTGTATTGGCGGTTTAGTAAGAGACCTTCCAGCAGATAATGAACAGAAGTAGTGTATTTCAGTGCCTTATCTAGCAAAAGAAAACAGTGCTCTAGCCGACTCTACCTGTTGGTCGCGGTGCTCTGAAGCAAGAAACGTGGTTCCGCTTTGGCTATGGCTAGCCATCCACACTGCCGGGGTCGTGAGAGACCCACCATTTCAATATTATCACTATATCGCCCGAAGTCGTTGGTTGATACAATCCATGGCGCTGCGATCTCCTTCTTGGATATTGATGTAAGTGTGGCATATGGCATCATATATGAGCCGCGAAGGCTGTTCGATGAGCATAAATCGTTAATAAATCGTGATGCATGGAGAAATAGAATATATAAATAAAGCACACCGAAGAATATTGTGAATAATGGATATAGGAGCCACTAGTTAGAAAACGAACATCAAATTGCCTATGACTAGTGACAACGATTTCGTAAATCATGACACGTAGATATTTGCACCATCTCATTCAAGTATCCACATAATCTCGTGAATATATGAATGGAATGAATGCAAATTCTAACCTTCCGCAACTGCACGCCAGGCCATAAAACGATTTTCAGCACGTATGGTTAAATCGGAAGCACGTCACATTGACAGCAGTAAAATCGCCGAAGTATAAGACTTTTTCTACTAAAAAGATAGTAGTGGTGTATATTAAGTAAACCAGACAATGCATCGCATTGTTACTAAACCTCGAAGGGAATTCTGTAATAAGAAATTCCACTTGCCGGCAAGTAGTGATTATGTAGAACAGATGCAGTAATTAATTTTGACGGTTGATTAAGCCTAGGACAACACTATCGAGGAATCTCTTCCTTGTGCTATTCTTCAGCATTTGGCTTTGTTAGACGATCTGGCTGTTAAGACATATTGCCATAGTTTGAATATAATATCCGCGAACACAAGGAAGTTGTGCACTGAGTAAAAAGAGACATATATTCCTTGGACCCTATTATCATTTGCACTTATTGCATGTGTATATAAACCTACCATTTCTTATAAGTTAGAGCCTCAAACGTACCATACCAACCTGACGATACTACCTCCGTATGACCCATCAAGTAAATATGCAATCAGCCACACACCAACGAACTTCCGCAACCACTCCCATTGCGAAGGATGAAAGGTGCTTCACATCCACAGAAACGTCATTCTCACAAACAGAAAGCCATAGGAGCGATCGCCGAATCGGCATGGTTCCTGAGTCTCAGCAAGGTGAGTCACTGCCAATCACTGTTGCCGGAATCCGTGATGAAGAGCACGTAGTCAGAGTCCTGAAGCACCGTTCTGATCATTGCAGACAATCATATTCCCGCGACGGGAATCCCAAGATACAGGAATTTCGAGAGTTGCAGCATGGGCCTCGACGATTGGTCGATTTGAGTGAGTCGCTTTCCAAGCTTGCACGGAGAGATGCACCCTCCATTACCAAACTTATTGAGAAGTATAATTTGGAAGCCAACAAGAACTTGCAGAACATGCGCGCAAAAGCTGTCGAATCCATGTTACGGAGATACATGGTGATGATTGACAGCATATTCTTCTTCGGGATGTTGACTAGTCAAAGGGAAACACTCTCGCCAGGCCAGGAACACAATCCGCTAGTCAGTCTCCATTTGGAGGAGGGAACTCTAAGAGAAAGCAACAAGTGTATAAAAGAGGTTGGTTTACTATACGGCGAGTTCAGAATCTATGAGTTCCGGATTGTCTTGGCAAAGCAGGGCCCGCTCCGCGGCGGCACCACTGGGCCATTCAGGCTGGGCGACTTCATTGGCACACTCGTCCACGAGATGGTTCATGCCTTTCTGGATATCTTCAGCGACCTCAAATCCGCTGAATACAAAGACTATGTCGCTCCAGAAGGCGGTCATGGTGTTCTTTTTTGGGAACTGAATGATTCAGTCATGGCAAAGATATCAAGCTGGATACCGACATGCGACGACCTCCGTTGGCACTCATGTATGGCTCGCAATGAAGATGAAGAGAATAAGGCCTCTCAGTGCTTCGAGTCTCGACGCGAACGACAGGTAAATAATTAGAAACGAAGAGCGGTCGGGTCCTCAAAGAAGATGCTCCACTTCTGCGGACCGACAGCCAATCGGCGTCAGCTGCGGCTGGATCTTCAAATTTCCACCGGGGCTCTCTGAATGATGATATCAGTATTCCATTGCAAGACTCGCGCTTTCGAGTTCGAGCTATTTTTTGTTGCTTAGCCCGAGCCCGAGTCAGTACGTTATGAGATGAGATCAATGCATTGATCTGATCAGTAATTGCGGCCATGAGGTATGCGGATCTCTTGATCGATTTGGCAACTGTTGCCAAAGCTTCTAGATCCGTCGCGTCGAGACACTTGGAGCTGCGCGGGAGACAGTTGGACCAATATGGCAAGACTTCAAGTATCGTGAGATCATGGAAAGGACACAATGTCCAGGGCCAGCGGCATCCCGGAGCGCCGGTTGCGCGCACATTGCCAGAGCAGCCAGATGTCACCACCACGTCACAGGGGTCGGCAATAAACGCCGAAGCAGTTGGAGTTCAGCCCCCAGGATTCGAATCTGTCTCTTCAAATCCCATCCATAAGACACCATTATCAGAACGGAGTGAGATATATAGAGAGCTTGCCCGAGGGTCGGCAAAGCAGCCCGTACCGGAAGTCCCACTCACACAGTCAGACCAAGGACGACCCGGCTTTCAACCTGCGAATGCTGATGATGCTGCGTTTCATGCAAGCATAAATGAGTCGGCAAAGAGCAGCGTCACCCCAACACCACCTAAGCCATCAACGGTCGAGGATGACACACCGCCAGAGGTGGACGTCAACATCTTCCACACCAATCGCGGGGCTTCGATCTTAGACCAGCAGAAGGACTATCTAGGAAAGATACGGCCCACTGCGCCGCCACCAAAGCCAAGTTGGTTCAAGGATTTCGGCCATGACAAGAAGGAAGAGAAACCAACGTCTCCGACACCGTCTGAGACCGTGGCGCCCAAGGGAGAAGAATGGGTCGTGAAGGAGGATGCCAGACCATTTGAGAGTGCCTCGGAATCATTGAGGGCTGAAGCTAGAGTATCTACAGAGCCAGTCACGCCAAAGGAGGATACAGCAATCTTCACGGACAGTTCATTGGACGCGCCAAAGGCAGAAGAGATTCCGCAGCCCAAAGGCCAAGGCGCAGAGCAGGAGCACACCGAGATGGTGAAAGAAGTGCTAGTCCAAGCTGAGGCAACCCCCACTCCTGAAGCAGAGACTGCCCCAGTTGCCTCGACCACGGACTCCTCGAAGGCAGCTTATGTTCTGCGTGAGTCCAAAGTACCATCCTCACGCCTTGGCCGAATGTGGAACTACGGAAGCCTTGCCGCAGGTATGCTAGGAGGTGCCATCAGCGAAGGAGTCAGCCGCGGCTTCGGCGGTGGTGGTTCTAACCAGGGGTCCGTCATGCTAAGCCCCGGCAACATGGAGCGCCTCGTAGCCAAGCTATCGCAAATGCGTGGCGCGGCATTGAAGCTAGGGCAGATAATGTCATTCCAGGACTCCAAGATGCTCCCTGCGCCCATCCAGGAGGTCCTGCAACGAGTGCAGGATCGCGCTGACTACATGCCCGCATGGCAGCGGGATCGCGTCCTGACAACCAACCTAGGGGTTGACTGGCGGGATCTCTTCTCTGACTTTGAAGAAAAGCCCATTGCTGCCGCCTCGATCGGCCAAGTCCATCGCGCAACTCTAAAGTCTGGCGAGAAGGTAGCCGTCAAGATCCAGTTCCCCGGTGTCGCCGACTCCATCAACTCGGACCTGGACAACTTGTCGATGCTTTTGATGGCCACCAAGATGCTGCCCCGTGGTCTGTACCTGAACAAGACCATTGACAACGCACGAGTCGAGCTCGGCTGGGAATGTGACTACGTGCGCGAGGCCGAATGCGGGCAGCGATACCGCGAGCTGCTGAAGGGCGAAGAGGACGTCTTCGTGGTCCCCAAGATGTATCCTGAAGCCTGCGGCAAGCAGGTTCTGACCATGGAATTTATGGAGGGCATCGGCGTGACGAGGGTGACGTCCTTCACCCAGGAACAGCGTGACTGGATCGGAACGCAGGTCTTGAGGCTATGCTTGAGGGAGATCACCGAGTTCAAATTCATGCAGACAGACCCGAACTGGACGAACTTCCTGTACAACGCTCAGACACAGAAACTGGAACTTCTTGACTTCGGCGCATCGAGGGAGTACCCCGACGAATTCGTCACACAATACGTCAATCTCCTTGCCGCTGCGTCCAGAACAGATCGCGATACCGTCAAAGACTTGAGTGAGAAGCTCGGATACTTGACGGGGCATGAAAGTCGAGTTATGGTCGACGCTCACCTGGCTAGTGTCCTAACTCTCGCCGAACCGTTCTTGCAGAGTGCGCCGGATGTGTACGATTTCAAGGACCAGACAATTACGGAGAGGGTGAAGGCGTTGATTCCCGTTATGATCCGGGAGAGGCTGGCGCCACCGCCAGAGGAGACGTATAGTCTGCACCGCAAGCTGAGCGGTGCTTTCTTGCTCTGCGCCAGGCTGGGCAGCAAGGTCCGGTGCAAGGAGTTGTTCGAGAAAGCATTGCAGAAGACGGCTTTGGAAGTTGAGAGGTAATATGTACAACACTTCAGAAGGGTTTGATGGACTGTATCACCACTTTGTAAAATACGGAAAATTATAGCATAGACAGGCATATCAGAGCCTCATGGTATCATAAAAATTGTAGACTATTTCCTGGGTTAATTCCCGTGGAGTCAAATAGCTGTCAAGCCGATCGTCCAAATGTCTCTTGAACTTGACTGTGATCACCTCGCCCGTCTCTCCATCGGCAATTCCTTCTTCTCCTTGGCAGTCTCCTTCTTCCTCTTCCGCACAATAGCCTTGTCAACCTGCCTCTTCTTCATGCCCTGGAAGCGCTCGACCAGGACCCGCTTCTTCTGCTCGCTCTTCTTGAGGTAGAACGGGTTCTTGCCCTGCTTGACGAGCTCCTTCTCCTGCTTCCTGTGCTCTTCGACGACCTTGCGCGCGGCGTCCTTGCGCTCCTGCGCCTGCTTCCGGCTCTGCATGCTCATGAGCTCCCGCTCCAGCCTCTGCTTCTCGAACGGGTCCTTGGTCTTCTTGACCCTGGTGCGCAGCGCCGACATCTCGCTGTCGCGGTATGTGTTCAGGAACGAGTAGTTCCGCCGCACCATGTCCTGATCGTGTTCCGCCTCAGCACCGCCGCCCACGGGGGGCCCGAAGCGCGGGTCGCGTGCCTGTCGCTTGTTGACCTCGACGACTTGCCGCCGGCGGGTCACGGGGCGCTTCGACGTCATCTCGGCGGGGGCGTGCTTATGCGCCCGGCCGGCGACGCGCTTGGGTTTGCTTATGCCATTCCGGTCGAACTCCTCGGGCTCTGAATCGTCGTCGTCATCGTCTGAGTTGGGCTCGGAACCGTCACCGCCGCCCTGGTGTTTCTTGCGTCCGCCAGGGAGGGTGGCTTGGGCTTTGGCGAGGGCGCCGAAGGAGATCTGTGATGCTACTAGCGAGCGGTTCGCGGGCTCATCGTCGTCTTCTGACTGCTCGGCTTCTTCGGCTTCGGATCCCGACTGTGGGCTGTCGCTGGCTTCCGAGGCTTCTCGATCGTCATCGTCGTCGTTCTCTCCTTGTGACGATTGGCTATCGTAGTCTTCTCCAAAATCGGGTTCCGGCTCTTCTTTTCTTGCTCGCACTCTTCTCTGCAAGCCTGCAAAGGGGAATTTGCGTTTTGCTGGTTGTGATCGATTCATGATATGAGTTGAAAAGCGGCGCTCTATATTTCGGTGCCTTGAGTGTTTGCTCAGAGTTGGAAGAAGCGATAAGCTGAAGAGGCGTGTTTGCCTCTCTCTCTGGTTGACTTATTTTCTCAGTTATCGTTATCGATAAACCCACTGCGCTGGAGTGACTGTGGGGTTCAGCAGATGGCTGGGACCATACTGTCATAGTTAATCTATAGTACTGAAGAACGCCAGCAGCATTTCAAGTTTCACTGCATGTAACTAGCTCCTGCTGGTCGCCGTGGATTGGTATATTGAGTGTTGAATTCTTTACATATGTGACTCTTCTTTCAAATGGCTTCTACAGGTATCCTAAGGACCAGCCAAGATAGTGTGCAGTAGAGTTCAAGTAGACTAGACATCCCAACAACATACGACTATCATAACGACTGATAAACATGATGTTTTTAGCTACAGTCATTTGTTCATGAAGTTTATGCCGTTATACTCGTAGGAATGCGGAGGCATCGTGCAAAAAGGACTCCCAAACGCCCCTCAAGCGCTAAGGCTGATTCCCAGAACCAGCACGAGGGTATCACTTGCTTTCCAACAAAAATCAAACCTTTCCCACTTTCGAGTCGCCAATAACCCTACATCAATGCATGTTCCAATGTGGCCCTTGTATGTTACCCGCTTGTCGACCAGTTGGGGCATATCCGTTCTGTCCCTCGGTGTTCTGAAGCATGTGTGGATAAGGAGCAGCTTGTCCCCGGCCCCCACCCATGACAGGAATAAAAGACGCCTGTTGCCCTTCCATCGCATGTTGTATTGGGAAATATCCAGGCGTCTGGATGGGTGGTTGGGCTCCTCCTTGAGGTTTGTTCATGTCCAAGTCCATGTTGATGTCATATTCCATGCGATGTAGCATCTGATCCATTGAATTAGAATCCATGTTGAATATGTGGTTGGGTGAATACAGCGGGTCGCTATAATTGTCAATCATGGCCGTGTCATTCCAACCGGCCCCTACACCAAGAAGATGACCATGAGCTGTATCCGGTGCTTGAACACTGTAGGGACTGCTCCATTCCGATGGGTGGAAGGTGTGTTCATGTGGTAAGTTGACCGTGCGCGGCGGTCCTTGTTGTATCTGATGCATAGCCGGGTCAACGTCTGGAGGAACTCCTACGGAGCCTTGCCGATAACTTGATGAGTTGGTCGATACTTCCTCAATCGGTTGTAGTGACTGGTAGTACTCATCATTCGACATTTGAGTGCTTCCAGGGCTGCCTTGATGTAGCAGATGATCATTCGAGTCAGGCGTATGCTGATCAGACGCCCCTTCAAGACTGTTCTGCCTCTGGGACGGACTAGGTTCGGAGAATCCTGTAATGCTAGCGGACCCTGATGGCCCTGCAAGACTGGTGGAATGATCGTTCTGTCCAAGCACACCAGATTGCTGTAGTGTGCTGGCAAATTCCAACATACCTCTGCGCAGTATGACAACGGCTTGATCATGTGAGAGTGTTGTGGCAATCCCCAACTCGTTTAGAAGTCGGGCGGCCAGCGTCGGAATCTGGTGATCTCTGAAATCTCTCATCAACTTGTGGAATTCCGTCAGGTTGACGAATTCATCTTTGTAAGGCGTAGGAGGTCTTTCCCTTCCAGGGAAAAGCGTGTCCCAGATGAAAAACCATTGTTCCTCAAGGGAAAGTTTGTGGTTTGTGCGTGGCTTCAAGATTTCGTGCTGTTTGATCGTCATGCCTTCGGGCGGCTCACGGTTGCTTATCTCACAACCACCGGCTCGAATATGTTGATCAAAGATATCCTGGTTGGAAAATCCTTCCATACATCGAGCACAAACCACTATCAGATGACACCGTTTCAAGTGCTGCTTCACGTGCTTGATTTCTTTGAGTTCGTAGTTGTGACAATGCTCATAGGTAATTGGATCCTTCTTGGCAAATGGACATGCCAGAAGCACTTGACGCTTTTGCTCTGCGTCTGGAGCCTGAGCTGCATTCCGTACCTTTCCACCTCGAGAGCCGCTGCCGTTGCCCAAGCCACTAGTCGCTTTGGTCGAACCTGTTCCACCAGGTTGGTCCGATGGCGGCGTGGGTATAGATGAGGCGCCGTCGAATGCACCGCTCTGTTGTCCCTGGTTGCCTGATGGATGCTCGGCAATTCTGCCTGGATGCGAACGCACAGGTAGGCTGTGATGTCGAGGCTCAAGTGGGCTGTGTTCTCCATCATAGCTAGCTTCTTCACTGTCAGATGGTGTGTCATACTCGGAATCAGTGCTCGAGTGAATCGACCCAGCAGTGCCGTGTACATCTCGACGAGCTTTGATTGGAAGTAAGCTATTGCTTTGTTGTGGCGGCGTTAAACCGCCCGAGTGTCTTTGACTTTGAGTGTCGTCTTGATTGTGGGGGTTGAACTCGGGATTTTGCCGCGATGTTGGACTCGGCCTCGGCCCTGTGTCCATACTTCTCATCGACCTGTTGTCAGGGGCATCATCTGAGAACCTGCCACGGCCCATTGATGGCAGCGGTCCAGGTCCGTCCTTCTGCGCGACAGGTCTGCCCTTGGCCGTACCTGACATCATTGCTTCGTTATCGGGGATCAGGGTAGCATCAGCAAAGCCAATACTGCTCGCTGCGGTGATGCTGGTACGTCGGGACAATGAAATGTCATTGGAGAATATGGATGCCGCCGGCCTTGATACCGTGTCTAAAGACGTTCTGCTTGGGCTGAAGAGGCTTGAAGCTCCGCTTTTGACGCGAGGTTGCCACATCTTTGCCAACATCGAAGTTCTTGTACTAGGTGGTCGACTATGCTTTTGTGACTTGTCGAACGAATTGGCGATTGCGAGGTTAACCATATCTGGTATCCTTTGGGCGGATGCACTGTCGCTTGACTTGTTTCTGGCGTTCTTCAACGTGCTCTTCAGGTCGGAAGCCCAAATTCCTCCAACATAGCTAACGGCAGTCTTTCCAGTATTGTCCTCGATCGATGGGTCCGCTCCTTTCTTGAGCAGCTGCTCGACGATGGACTTCCCTTCCGCATGGGCAGCAGCGTACTGGACGGCGACTATTAGAGGCGTCTGCCCACCTGGACCTCTGGCGTCAAGCTCGAGGTCTTTGGCCTTCTCAAGGAGACATCTCACGATTTGTCGGCGACCACGCTCGCACGCCATATATAGAGGTGTCTGGGCATTGTTCTCGGTTATATTGGCGTTAGCCTCGATCCCAAGTAGGAACGACACCATCTCAACATAGCCAACGTCGCAGGCCACGTATAATGCAGTCTTCCCTGAATGATCTCGCTTATCTAGAAGCCTGGAATTCTTGCTCAGAAAGAAACCAGCGATCTTCGACCCGTCCCTCTTTGAGCCATGTTCCTTGGCGGGATCACGACAATACAAGCAACGGTGTAGAACAGTTTTGCCTTCCTCGTCAACTGCATCGACGTTTGCTTTGTGCTCAAATAGAAGTTGACTGATCGTCAGATTTCGGGTCTCGGCGGCTGTGAGAAGAAGCCTGGAAGGAAGTGTGCTAGAGGGATGGGTTCTCTCCGTAAAAGTTAGCATCGTCTCCAGTTGGGCAGGTTCGTTTTGTTTGATGGCATGTTCCATTGCGGACACATCAAAGCGCTGATTGTCGAAACCGAAGCCGTTCGATTTACACCAGTCGATAGCCGTAGAAACCCTGGATACAGCGATTTTCCTGAATGTGTCAAGACCAGTCTTCTGGCTTAGCCATTCAACCATGCCTTCTGCACTAGTAGCATCATTGGTGGTAAAGTCGTAGAGGTCGGCCAGGCATTGCGCAATTGCAAACAAGTGCTCAGCAGGGTTTGGCTTGACTTCCACTAGGCTATTCAGAGATCTGTTCAAATAGTCCTTGGCTTTCTCTAGGTCGTCCTTGGCTGTTGATCTCATATACAGAAATCCGACTTTGGCACAAAGCACGCCCCAGGCCATAGTATCGCCTCTGTGCTGGAGCCCTCTCTGCTGAGACAGCATTCCAAGGTCGGGGAAAAGTGATCGATCGGCTCCATCTACATCTTCACACATGAGAAGAATGACTGCCTGTCTGAGGTTCGCTTCAATTCTCGTGGCAAGGGGAAAAGGCACAGAGGCTGAGAGATTGTCGCGCAAGTCAATGATCCTCCTTTGGCAAGTAGCTGCTTCCTTATATTTTCTGTTGCGACAGGCATCCACAAAGCGTTGTTGGTAAGATTTCAGATCGGTTTTCATACGCTCTATGTCGGAGCGAACCATGGTTGGAGGTTCGGGTTTAGAACTCGACGCACATGAACCCGCCATGTTAGGCGAAGAGGCTTCGTCCGAGCGGTCATCCTGTGCGATTATCCTGGGTCGTGTTGAACTCATTTTGGTGGTAACCAGTAACTGTGCCGAACTACACTCGCGATCGATTTGGTAGTTGTCCGTCAACTATAGGCTCGGTCTCTCGATATTCGCGTAAAGGCCAGTGATGGAATATAATATTATCGCAGCAGGACAAAATGATGGTGTTCCTCCTCTGCCGATTGGCTCAAAACCCTTCTGTCGACTCGAAATCGATGCGCTTCAGACGCGGGCGTTGTCGTGGAAGCGGTCAAGGCGGATGAGAATATGCCAAGCCTTCGTGCCAGTGGTGAATATACATGAAAAGGGCTGCGCAATATGCTATAGTTGCGCGATTATAGCATATGAATCCAGTAATAAGAGATGTGAGTAATAGAAGTAGACAAACAATTGCAAGCTTCTTTGCGCTCGCGTGGTGCCTGTTTGGGAGACTCGCAAGTTGTTGACGGGTGAGAAGGAAAAAACGGCTCACGGAGCGCAGTGCGAGGAGAGATGTGGAAGAAGGATGATCAGCGATGCGGGCCTGCGCCACGCTAGAACGCTAGAACGGGACCAGCGGCGAGTGACGGGTCTGGGGTTCAACAGTCAGGGCTAGCAGTGCTAGGCCTACCTTGGAGGTACTTGGGGGCAGGTGAGTGAGCTGGAACACAACGGCCCAATCGTAGCAAAAGTGCGGCCAAATGTAGCCCAGACAGTGTCATCAGTGTGCAACCTCTTAGGCGGCAGCAAAGCAACACGAACGCACTCTCGAGCCGCCTTGAGTCAGACTGTGTTGTGTAGGACAATGCATCCCGTCGTGATTCCAGCCTTCTGTGCGGAGAATGGAGGTGGCATTGAAGATAGAACAGCGCGACATCCACCACCCGACGTAATATCCATCATTCCCCGGCTGTCGGGCGAGTCCGCAGGCAATGTATTCTTAGGTACACTGCAGACTGTAGCTAAACGTGCTGGCCCGAGAAGCCGGGACCAAGGTTCTGCGGAGGTGAACGGTAAGTACCTTCTCCGCAAACCCTCCACGCTTGCGAATTCCCCGTGGAGCCCCGTTGGACAACGTTTTGTGGTGGAACTCGTTTCCATGTACAAGAAATCGACGGCAGTATGTCAGCCCAGCATCTTGTTTTCCGATATCTAGTGCCAGCTGACTCGCAACGTGATACTGTATTATCCTGCGTCGTCAACTCAATGCAGCATTGGAAGGAGATGTACTCGTCCACCGCCCATCTACACCAGGTATATACCCCGCACCGCCAGTCACTCTTAGACTCACCGAAAGATGGGGTAAGACTTGTCCAGCCCTTGTAGGATGGTGCACCCGACACACATCAATGACAAGGGGGCAAGTACACACAGCAAGCAGTATTGTCCTGTACCATGCCATGATAGGATAAGATACATGCAACTCTGGACTCGACCTCATGAGAAGGGAGCAATGCGGCACCCCTGAGCTTCAGTATTTTCTAGAAGGGCTATAGAACCTGATGCAGTTTAAAGTTTGCATGTTATGTTGGCATCCACGCATGTTTTCTGGCCTGCTGTTGGTGACGATCCAGTACAAAGGTAGCCAGCAGCACTACGGTGGGATCAGTCGACCTAGTTTCAATTGAGGGCAGACCAAGGCGACCCAGGCCCATGGGTGCTGCACAATACACTGCGACCTTGGTGCGACGAAAGCAGCCCACTCAGACAGCGCGTGGGGGAACTTTTGGACATGCCGCCCTGTCGAAGCCGTGTTGTACTGCTTGCTGCGCGCACATTTGTTCCCTTCCCATGGCGATCTCGACGATCGAAAAGTCCTTTATCAAGCCACATGTGCCATTATGATCAGACAGCGTCGGGCTGAGCAGTGCTGGGCGACGAGACGTTTGACAAGTGGCTTGATGGCATCTCTGACGGTTACCCATGCCGTGGGCTGCACTAGTCTCGAATACGCCGGCTACTGAGATTTGCACCGACGCTGTCAGGATCAATCGTCTGCTCCCCCTTGCGAGGCTGATTGGACTGCTTTTCAGTCGCGCCCCCTCCGTATGCACACCAATTGCTGAGAGCACATCCGTGACTTGCGAGATCCCTTAACCATTCCAACCCAGATTGCCACTGCCACCGCACCTCGCAAGGCTGTCTCGTGGGAAGACGACGATCGAAATGCCGGCTCGACCTAGGCGAAACGCGATAACATGAGCATTTAGAGCCGCGCCATGTCTCCACTCACCGCATTCAGAATAAAGGTATTACCCTTCCGTGAAGCTTCTTCCGCGACCCTGGGGCGCGCGATTGAAGTCATCAGTGCTCCATCCCGGCCAATGACGCCCGTCATACGCTCTTGACGCGCCGATCATCATTCGTCCTATACTCTTCCTATACTGTTTTCACCTTGTCGTGGCCGTGTGAATCGAATGTGGACCTGATGAGTAGCGTCCCTGACCCGATGTGACCCAGAAAATGAGCCGTCGTTTTGCGAACAACGACGCATATCTCGGTGACGCCCTGAGTAAGCGAACCGTTTCCTAATATGCAATCCCCTCTCCATGATCACGCTCCATTGTAGTCGTCTCTTCCAAGCAGCTCAATTGATCATAAACTAGGCCATATACGCGATGAGGACCTGGCAGCCGATGTGGAGGCCTTCCGCGAGCAATGTCTTCCCAATGTCAACTGTGACCGGCTTAAGCGAGCCGCGATAGTCGGTAAGCACCCAAAGACGTACGAGGACATGAGCCGTGGGAGCTGGATAGGAAGCACGGAAGGCCTGGTCGAGCTTGATGGCGAGGAGAAACAGGCTCTGGTGGCTGAATATGAGTCGGCTATGCCTGAACGAGGCATGCTGGTCGTCATTCTGGCTGTGTCTCTTGCCGCCTTCCTGCAAGGCCACGTCCAAACATCAATCAACGGCGCTTCGCTATACCGGGAGGCAATTGGACTTCCAAGTGATTCCTCCACATCTACGCCTAGCAGTCTGACGACTTCTGGCAGCGACAACAGTGACTTCCAGATCAGCCATTCAATACTGTACCCTTCACAGCCGAGCGAGAATGACTGGTATCTAGGTGTGACAAATGCCGCACCATTCTTTGGTGCCGCACTCCTTGGCTGTTGGATGGCTTTGCCCTTCAGTGATAGATTCGGCCGTCGAGGCTCGATGATCGTTGCTGCGTCCGTGGTCATGGTCACTTCAGTCCTGTTGGCTATAGTCCCGGTAATAGGCACGACAACCCCGAAATGGCAAATTTTGCTCGCCATCAGGATCATCAACGGCATCGGTAGGTCGAGGATGGTAGCACGTCGTGACAAAAAACACTGACACTGCCTCAGGTATGGGTATTAAAGCTGTCAACACCCCAGTACTGGCGTCTGAAACTGCTGTTGGCTACTGGCGCGGGACATCAATTCTCGCCTGGCAGCTCTGGTAAGTTGTACCGCCTTTCACTACCTTGTCAGGCTATGCGCGGGAACTGATGTCTTTTGTAGGGTTGCATGTGGCATCTTCGTCGGATTTATTCTCAATCTTATATTTTCTAGGGCTAACGACGAAAATGTCGCCCTTGCCTTAATCCTTGGGGCACCCGTGGTGCCCTCGATTGTGCTTCTCTGTGTCCTCGCCGTCTGCCCCGAAAGCCCTCGATATTATTTGCGACGCGGCCCAAAGTACAGCCCAGAGAAGGCATACAGCATCATAAAAACTCTCAGGAGATGCGAGGTGAGTAGTACACAGCAAGTATAGCGCCTGCCGCTGACGGGAACTTCCCATTAGTTGATCGCCATGCGAGATATATACCTTCTCCATAAGTCCATACAGCAGGAGGTAGAGTTGCAATATAACAAGCGGATGAGCCTCAAAGAGTTCGTCGCATTTATGCGGCCCAAGAACTATGGTGTCTTTAGGGACTTTACGAAACAACTTCGAGAGCTGTTCATCAAGAGGCGCAACAGAAACCCACTTATCAGCAGTTCTATTGCTGCCTTGGCACAACAACTATGTGGGAGTAAGCACAACACTGCCGGAAACATGATGTATCGAGGACTAACGCTGTGAAGTTAATATTCTAGCCTTCTACTCAGGTACGGCCGGCCTGTCGACGAACACAAAGTCTTGACCACTGACGACTCCAGGAACTTTCTTTAACATCTTCGCAAACGACAAGAGCACGGCAATGTACTTTAGCATCGGGTTTGGTAGGTCGGCACGGCTCACTTGTTTTCTGTGTGTGCTCTAATATATTGCTGTCAGGGTTTCTCAATTTTTCATTCGCACTTCCAGCCATCAGGAGAATCGACACAATGGGAAGACGCAAGTGGCTGCTCATTACGTTGCCATTGATGGCGCTCATGCTAGCAGCTGCGGCTCTCTCCTTTCTGACACTTTATAACACGTCGATCACTGAAGCTCCAAAAGTCACATGTGCTTTGGTTGTCTTGTTTCTGTACCGTAAGTGTGTTCCGGCGTCGACGATTGACGGTAGAGGCTTATCCATGCTCAGTGCACGCAATATTCTATTCCCCTGGACTTGGTGAGGAAACCTCCCGAACTGGCCACTGCAGAGATGCTCATCATGTTACTAGGACCTATCCCGTTCACATTGGCGGCTGAGAGGTATGCTTCATCCAACAGCACAATGTGTCCACGAGGACTTGAACTGACTGGTTGATCTACTTAGCTTTCCGTTGTCACATCGCGAAATTGTAAGTAGATTCAAGTCAGTTTTTACGTGGCCGGGTACCAACATAAACTCAGGGATGCGCTTTTGCTGTTGCCGTGAATCTGCTTTTTGCAGGTTTCTTGTCGTTGTTTTTCCCAAGGTAAGCTCAATACTCCGAAGTCAAAGCCCGAATCTGACTTGCCACCAGTCTCGTGTCTGGAATAAGCTCCCCTGGGTCTCTCGGTCTATTTTCTTTCTTTAATATCATCGCATGGGCTCTGGTATTTCTTTTTGTTGAAGAGACGTGCCGAATTTCACTTGAGGACCTGGACTTCATATATTCCGTCCCTAAAAGCAAGTTTTGGAGGTTTCAACTATACGAATATCTTCCTTGGGCGGTAAAGGGATTTGCGCTTTCACCTTTTCGGCGCTGCCAATCGCCATCTAACGAAAGCAACGACGAGGAGTCTGTCTCGGGGCTTCGGCGGCGTGGACCGCCTCCTCAACTGTACAAGCCACCGGAGTATGTGGATGATCAGCTGGATGGTTCGATTTATGAGATTGAGCTAGAAACATACGACTCAGATCGGGATGGTATCTCCGAAGTGAGTCGTCCGTGATATATGTGCTTTTTGGCTACCAAACTGTCTGGAATAGCAGAAGTCTAGCATGGATGAGCAAATTGACTATCAACTCGAGCAAAATCCAAGCTGTAAGATGCCCAAATCTGTACGATGTTATTGCCCAAGCACATGTACGCATGGCCGGCGGCGCCAGTACCTGGTTTGCGAGTCTTCCCCACCCTATTCGTGATGCTCGCAACTTGTTACATACAACAAGTCTAATAACGTACTTTATGATCAAACCTACCCTTTGGTGTCCACAACTCAACTCGGCAATTGCCGCCTTGGTTGGAACTCCCGTGCATGGCGGCCAAATTGTTTAGCCATCAAAATTGGCCACCGTACATTCTCCTTGCAATTAAGAGACGTCAGGGTGGACGGATCTTTGGCACCTGTCACGATTGACACACACTCACCATGCAGCTGGTCGAAAGAGGCCACAACAATACACCCGACGATAAGGATGGATGGCCAATCAGACGGCACCATGCCTGTGTTGGCCATGTCAGAGCACAGATGTGCCCACCATTGTGGCGCGCATATGGGCGGCCGCAAGCAACCATGTGACCGCAACACCTTGATCTCGATCAAGGTACTGACCTTGCCTTCATCGTAGTTCTACAGCCACGGTATGACCTCGACAAAACTACGACTGCACGGCAAGAGTGTTGATAGTTTTGTCAGAGATGGAAAGCACCAAAGGGGTGACTCATTGAGTTTAGGCACATGAGACTTTCGAATGATCGCGGTGGAAGTCGCAACCATGGTCTCGACATCGATGCTTTCTAGGCACCGCTACAATTGGATCCTCAAGCTTATCCTCAAGTCCTTCTATGTCATGAAACACCAATGGGAACATTTCAGACATCATCGTCGCTACCCACACAGTCCTGGATTGATTGCTTTGTTTGCAGCTCAGCCGAGTTGTCCGCAATAGCACCAAGTAAAGCAAACAAACAAACACACCATCCACAGCTGCTACGATTGCGCCCACTCTATCGCTTGGGAAGAGCAAAAAGAGCCATGGCTTCTCCACCTCATATATCAGCTGCTGGAGCATCGTCCAGCGGGTAAGTGCCGCTTTTCAGCTATACGCGTTCACCCACCACTGGCCCATGACTTTGGTTCCCGGACTGATGCTCGCGTGTCAGGAAAGGGACCAGGGACAAGCAAGCCCCTTACTCAGTCAAAAACTACGTGTCCGGGGGTCCAGTGTCCCCAACCGAGCACCTCTCTGTGGGGTCCGGACAGAGTAGCACGATGAAGAAGAATGCCGAGAAAGCTAGGGAGAGGATCATCGCCTGGGACAAAACCTGGAGTAATGCGGGCAAGAAGTGAATTCGCGGAGTAGTGGTAGTAATTGGGCGAAGGTGGTCGAGTCATGGTAGTAGGCTCCGGACATATCGAGAGAAAGGAAAAAATTTTTACTTGATACAGTATAACAACTTTATCTTCTCAGCCCAGAGAAGAGGTCGTCTCTATTGGAGCATGACTCGGATTCGAGGTCGACTATGGGTATATTGGCGGTATGGTTGAACTTTCGCTCGCGCTGATGTGAGAGTTTAGCAGCACATATTGGCAATGGGCGAAGAAACAAATGCTATTCTAATGAAGCACCTCAAATATGGCAGCTACAAATTCGAATCAGTCTAGATTCTCAAATTTTTCAGTGAGAGACGTACTTGTCGTCCTACTCGACAGCAAACAATTAACAAGGGCTATGATTGGACAGGTCATCCAAATCTGGCCCCATTTTTCTGCTGGCGCAATGGAGTGGATAAAGTTTGTTTGCTCACCATCTCGACCTGCGATTCTGCAAAGCTGCGCGCGCATAATCATCTGGCAGCATTCAACATCTGACCAAACCATGCATCTACACCAATGACATTGGCCGCCGTTTGGAGAACAAGGCTTCCGCCGTCTTTTGTTCTTAGTCAGCGCGCGCTATCGACGACATCAGCACGCCATCTTTCTTTTCAGCGACGGCTGTGGCGCAACCAATCCATCCACATTTCATCGCGGCACGGTTGCTCATCAGCTTCGTCGTCAATTCCCAACAGCACGACCCAAGACTCATCGCCAGATGATGAAGGCTCCTCGGCGCCAAAAGTCAGCATCATGAGTTCGCAGCAATTTTACCGGCGGGAGACGCGCTCAACGCGCTCAGGAGGGCCTGCTTTCGACCCATACGCTCCGGCCTTCATACCGGCTCCCAATCCGGCCACTGCATGGCCTGGCTGGCAGCAACCGCAGGTTGGGCAGGTGTTTCCAGTCGTCAACTATGGTCCGGCCAATACTGGGTATGGCGGCCACCATGTGCCTCAGCGCATGCTTGGGAACTACCCCGTTTCTGGTCAGCCAAATCAGCAATTTGGCACCACGGCGGCCGGTATGCAGGCATCGGCGATGAGACCAAGTCATGGAGGGCCTCTCAGCGCCCGACCGGATGGTCGCATTAACGAAGCTGAAATCGACTCAGATACTTCAAGCAATCCGAGTGTAGGAGAACCACTACCACAGTTGACGCCAGGTCAAATCACGGCAGTGAAGATACCCATCCTCGGCAGGCCTGCCATCACTAAGGACAACGTTAGGGATAAGAAACCTTATATTAAACCTTCAAAGAGCTCAGGTGGTGTACCGAATCCTACCAAGGAATACATAACTCAATCTTCCAAATCACCCTCTGTGCTGCCAGTCCCGCGCAATATTTTGGTCATAATTGACTTGAACGGCACTCTCCTCTATCGACCTAATCATAAAAGGACATCCACATTTGTAGAGCGTCCGTATACCAGAAATTTCCTGGACTATTGTCTGCGGACATTCACAGTGGCCATATGGTCGACGGCTAAACCAGAGAATGTGGGCAAGATGGTACCACAAATTCTATCACCGCAGGACCAGAACAAGCTCGTCGCTGTCTGGGGACGAGATACACTAGGCCTAAGTGCGGGGGACTACCATCAGAGGGTTCAATGCTACAAGCGACTTGATAGCATCTGGGGCGACCCCAAAGTCGCGGCCAGCCATCCTGAAGCACAGGCGGGGAAGCGTTGGGACCAGACCAACACTGTCCTCATTGACGATTCGAAGGAGAAGGCTCGTCCTCAGCCATACAACATAATTCAGATACCCGAGTTTCGAGGCGACACAACAGAGCCTGGACTCATACTGCCCCAGGTTCATGATTACTTGAACGAATGCGCATATCAAAGCGACATCAGCTCATTCATTCGTGAGAAGCCCTTCAAGGTCGATCCAGGCTTCGGGCTCCGTGGACACAATTAAGAGGCGCTGGGAGAGACACATGATGATACTACCACCATCTAAGGGGACCAACGACATGGCTACGTATCGCTAGACTCAAATCATCACATTGCAACCCTTTGGGGAAGTCACCAAATTTGTCGCACTCCTGAATTCACATTCGGGAATTGCACTATGTAGACAGTGCATTGGCTCAACCATCGGCTGAGCGACTTGCACGTTGCCTGCTTGCCAAGTGCCACGGCCCAGTCACAGGTCTCGAAGTGCTGAAACTGTGATTGAGTGCCCCGCCACCCAGCTCAAGCTGATAAGAAGCACAGCTCCGTGTTGTCTCTGGTCATTTGCGTCGTCTGCACGCCGCTAATCCGGCAGACTATGTGACTATAAGGTCATTTCGGATCTCATAATAAAAGAACTGGTTCAGGTTTCGCTGTCATTAATATGTGTGTGTGTGTGTGTGTGTGTGTGTGTGTGTGTCCGTGTGTGCACGATGTGTGAAAACTTGTTCACGGATTTGGAATCCATTATGCAAGTTAGATTAGTAGATCTATATGTCTTACTCCGATAAATGTGATGTTGCTACGGAATGCCGTTTTTGGAGAGCTGCTCGCAGAAGCACCAGTGATTGCGGGTCATGTGAGAGGACCAGTGGTGTTGCTTCGTTCCCAGAACAACAGCGTTGGTCGTGGTGATTACATATCCGCACAAGGCACGACAGTCGGGTTAAAATTGAGCATGCAATGTTGATCCTCGGCTGCAGTACGCCTAGCTTATCCAAGCCATGGCAGAGACATGCAGTATTGCAGTCTGCCTAGAACTCTGACTGCGAGAACAGTTCGCGATCATGCGGGCGCCGGCTTCCGCAGCGGCTGGGATCTGACGTGCGGAAAGAGGCGCAAGGGCAATCCTGTACATCTGCAGATCCCATAAACGGTCGAATATTGGGCCAAATGACGCACATGCACATACGTCAAATAATCTCACAGGAGATTGCCGCATGGACCCCAGCTGGAGGGGCTGAGGTTGACCGGAAATATATGATCAATCAGAAAGAGGCTTGAGGCAGGTGTAACCGGGTAACCGGGACAGCAGATCTGCAGCTACTGGGAACCGTGAAATGCAGGCGCTAGTTAGACCAGTCTATTGGTGACAAGGAAAGAAACTGGAGGCGTTGGCTGGTAAGCGAGACTTGTCGATAGGGGGACTTGGACAGCACAAGGTTCAACCCAGACGGTCAGCCGCAAAATCCCAATAGTTTGGTAATAAGGTTGAGGCGACCGGAAGGCGGGTACTAGTTCACGGGAAGCACCCGGGTGGTGTGGGGTTGTTTTAGATCGCAATATCTCCGAGGTCCTACGCAGCAACTTGAACAAAAACAATATGTATTTGTCAATTTAGAGGACTTCACCTCAAACTTGGACAGGACAGCCAACTAAAACGCCTTTCTGCAAGAGCCATGTCGGTAGTTGGCGTTTGGCAAGCAGCTGTCTTTTTTACTAAGACAAACGCACAAGGTCGAATGTCTCAAAGAGACCCTAATGTTGGCAAAGCAAGAGATCTGATAAATCAGCTGACGGAATCTTGGTCGCACATACAAGGATTGCAAAACAGCCAGGTACCATCTTCAATCCACCTGCCTAAAATCTGTCATATGCAGCCACTCCAAAGGTGATCTCCGCGACCCATGTTCGATGGCTGGCTTAGGGCGGATCCTCGAGCAGAGGGGTTTCTGTATAAAATGTGATACCTCATATTTCGCTAGCCTTGGATCAATGTATGTAGACAGCCTTGCCAGGGTGCTTGGTATCATTTCCATCACTGCAATCTCACGACGAGAAGCAACGTTTCCTTCGGCTTTGTTGAGCTGAACATGCTGCTGTTCTGTGGCTGCTGGATGGTTGTGCTCGGGCTCGACTTAGGGTGGGGGTCAAGACCCATGGTCGAGTCGAGTATTCAGCTGCCGCTGGGCTGTGCCTCTGATTGATGGATCCTCTGCAAACTTGTCAGCATTGGCTGCAACAGACGAGCTGAAATTAATCCGGCAATCCCTCGGCTCCGGGTGGACTTGGGGTCCAACCAATCATGTGTTGTTGCCGACCATAAAAGGCAATATGTCGGTCGAGTTTTGTTTCATGGTTGGCATGTGGGCTTTGTTGCCGGAGGCTGAGAACCCGGAGTTGAAGAATTGGCAAGACTGCTTTAGTGTTGGGTACCACTCGCATGCCATTGTGACCATGTGATCCATGCTAGAATCCAAGAGCCCAACGACTTCAGTCCCCACGGGTCTTGCTGGTTGGCTTGCGGATAGCCGCCGTGCTTGATGGTGTTCCTCAGGGGAGAGGCAATTGATAGCATCCGGCGTGCCGGTTCTAGACCTTGAGATGGCCAAGGCCCCGATGCGCGTCGAAGCCTGACCCTCTGCGGCGATGATGCGTCAGGTGTACGGATCATGATGCCCAAACTTCAGCAGGTTGCGTGGGTAAGGTGAAGGTCTGGAGGCCGAGGAGCGCGGGCAAAACGAAATGTGGGGCCGCAGCCGGCCGGCCCACCAATGGCACAGGGCAGGGCAAGCGGCGCAGATCATACATGCGCACTACTTGATTTATTGGGCAGCCACGGTTCCGAGTCCTTGGGAATACAATATGATCATGCACGAGTGGTTCATGTGCCAGCCGCAATGGGTAAGCCCGAGGAGAGTGCGGGATGGATGTGTGGACGCGGGGAGGTGTGGAGAAGCAGGGCAACGCGTTGCTTCTGGACTCGAGCCCCGAGGCTGCAGAAGCAGCCCAGAGCCAACCAATCCCGTGTCATGGGGCCTACCAAGCAGGGAGTCGATGCTGCGGCTTGGCGCTGTGGTTTGGTGCATTGCCGGTTTGGGGCGATTCTGGTTTCGCCGCAGAGAGCCTGACGGTAGATGGTCCGATGCGCTGGATGCTCGCATCAATGCGAACAGGGCAGAGTTGCTGCCCGACCAATACTGAATGCTACCTTGGACATGGAGGACGCTCGACAGCCCAGGTTGAAATAAGCTTGTGGTTGCGGCGTGGCTCCAGGGGTCTTGGGGCCAGGCTGCAGGCTGCAGGCTGTAGGACCCTGACAAGAACAACCTAGATTGCTGCAGCTCTTGGACAGGGTAAAGATCTTCAAATAAGGCGATTCGTCAATTGGGCATGAACCAATGCCCAATCAGCGCCACCCATTATTGACCTTTTGAACGTCGCCTTGTTCGACTCTATCACCGGGAATAATCGCTCACCTGGTCCTCTTCTTTGGCAACCCTTGTCAGTGCCTAAACGAGATACCGAACGAAGTCCCGTAGCAGGCTCTTGCGATAAATGTACATGTACAAGCTTGGTGTATGACCAGCTACTGCCCGCTATGTACCATCCCGTCAGATAGACCTGAACACCAGCCTTGCCGAGTCCTGTGCCCGTGAGAGCCATAATCTGTTCTTCCTCTATATTCCTTTTTTGACCAGTTTTACCCCCATTAGGCCACCAGGGTATCTCTTTCAAACCATAGTACACGGATACAGTAGAGCACAGCCCATGCCCTCCCCCCTCCTATTTTCCCTACCCTTGCCCGTTCAAGGGCATTCCGCTTTGCCGTCCGTCTCAGTCCATTTCCATCATTTCCGCGTCGACAGCCTTGTTGCTTGCTCGCTAAGCTCGGTCCAATATCAGAAGCCAACACCCAAAATCGGCAACCCAAGGCAAGATAAAAAAAAGAAATTAAAAAAAGATCCCCAAAAGATATGTTGCCTCGTGGATTTCATTGGTCTCACGTAATGTAATGCCACATAATCCCTCAAACTCCATCGTCCATTCATCGCCCGAATCGACATGGTGGACCTTTGGGCGGATCCATCAAAGTACTGCCAACTGGAGGGGAATCATTGCCTAACACAAATTGAAAACTCCGTCAGGCCCAATACACAACGCCTTGGGCAATACGGTATGATACATGGGACTCAATCTTGACATTGCTGCCAGACCTCTGCGCCCAACTTGAATGGCTGCCGAATCCATGGCCTTATCGGGAGCCATGATGGCTTGCTGCAGCCGCACTAGGGAGCGACGAGGAACCTGCTTCCGCCTCGTCGTTGTTCTCGTACAGGTCGAGGCACTCTTCGAGGACTGGGAGGGTGTAAGCAAGACTCGATAGAACATGTAGCGGCCAAGGAGGTGGGTGGCAGATCCACTTACTCGTCACAATGTGCTCCTCCCACACACCATACTCGTAGTCAACCAGTCCGTGCCGTTCGATACCATCGCAAAGCCGGACCAGCTCCTTGCCCAGTTTTTTCAAGCCCTCCTCGGAAATCAATGTTTGGCCTCTCTGGGGCGGGACACCAGATTCGGCCATGTCCCTTTGCTTTAGAAGCAAGCCAAGCCAAGCGTGATTGAAGTCCTTCCAGAGCTTGATGCGATCGCTATGAAGATCTGGGTTGTCGACGACTAGACCTGTAAATAGAGTGCTTAGAATAGAGTCGATAAAATATCAAGACGAAGAGACTCACCCAACTCGGAAACCTTGGAGAGCAGCCAGTCAGACACGTTCAAGAGGGACTCGCTGGCTGTCACCAATACCCCATTGCGTATGTTTGTGAAGATTTCCTTGAGAGCCGATTGGTACTGCTCGTAAGCTTCGCCCATCTCAGCCGATGCAGTATATTCCTGCTCCTCCATGGGCTGGTCTGGCGCGCTCGTCTGTGAGATTCCGCTCATTGACGCCATTCCGCTGGGATAGCTCTGGAGCATGGCGCGTTGGTCCGCAGGACTCTGTTGATATACTGCCGAAGTGCCTGAGGATCCCGCCTGTCCTTGCAGACCAGGCGCAGTAGCCGAGTTCGTTGGCTCGGCTGGGAAATAAGGAGCGGCTACATCCGCGGGCATCAATGTCTGCATCGCTGCAGGCTGCCGAGACGGAAACTGCTGACTCGTATCATACACGGCGTTTTGCGCGCCCGTCTGCGGCACGTTGTACATCATTGGCGCGTTGTAAGCACCAAAGCCTTGCGGTGTTTGCCTCGTATCCTGCCCATATTCGGACTGGTATGGCATTGTGTTCTGTGGCATAGCCGTTGAGAAAGCCGCTGGTGGCTCTTGATAGTAACCGCTGTAGGCAGCCGTTCCTCCCATGCCTCGTGCCGCCGAAGGGGGAGTGCTGAGAGGCGCGGGACGATACCGGTCAGACGCGCCTGCACTTGCGCCGTAGGACCTCCTTTGCGCATCTGGGTCGTGAACCGGATATCTTGGGTTCGAGGCGGGATTAATAGGCTGTTCGTTTTGCCTCCTCCTTCGCGCGTTTTCGTCCATGCCACGGTCAAATGAGTTGCCAGATGTCTGGAGCGGCGAACCAAGCCGGTGCACCTCCGGCAGCGGCGTGGGCGTCGAGTAGATTAAGGCCAGTTTGCTTCACAAGCCGGTCGCGCGACCGACTACGATGAGAAAACCTGCGGGATAGCGCGTGTGGACCGTGTCTGTGCGATCAGACAGCTCCCGATTCTCGGTGGCAGTATGGATTTCCGAGCGCCGTGTAGCCAGGTACAGAACACGCGGGGCCAGGCGAGCAGCTGGTTAGGATATCCTCGGCAAAACGAATCCGCAAGCCGTGAAGCGGAGGACAGGGTCAGGTTGGTCGCGCGGATTTCAGATCGTGACGGGATGGAGGTACCAATGGTAGGAGTTTGGGAATGCCGGTGATATATGGTGCAGTATTGGATTATAACTGGTGTGTCTTGAGGTAGGGCGTGCTTTTCTTATGTTGAGCAAGGAAGGCGGCACAAGCAGCTTCTGGAGTGGTCAAGGAATAGCCGCCTATGTAAAGAAGACTTGGAGGTACTAGTCTTTGACCGTCCTTGGTGTGATCGCGGGCAGCTAGGGACCTCGATTCATGCCTTAATCATAAAAGTAGGGATGACGATGTCTCCGCCAGCTGCTCCTCTAAGATTTGGCCTTGTCCTCTAGATCTTAGGTCGGGCCCGTAAACAAAAAAAATAAAAAAATTCCCGGGTGGGGGAAAGTAGTGTATTCGACTTGTTAACGGTTGTCACTACTGGTACTGGGTATATCCCAGGAGGCACTGCGTAGGTACTTGGGAGGAACAAGCAGTGACCTTGCGTAGTCGTCAAGATGGAAAGCCGCACCAGGGTCTCACGAGCAATGTTGCTCCGTATACCCGTCACAGCAATCCGATTCGCCTGGTTTAGCTAAGATCGGTTGAACAGCTTATGGACCTATCAATACCACGTCTTATGTCTGACGACTTTGAAGGGTATTGATGAGTGATGACTGGACCAAGCTGGTGTGGGCCGGACCTGAGTTCTACAATAGAGTCGACAGTGGAAATGGCAACAGTAAGGATGATGTGCACGCGTAGGTAGCAGAGTGCCTTGACGTGAAAACCCAAAGGCTAAAGGGTGCAAGCCTGAAAATAGTAAGGTCGGGCTTGGATGTTGTGTAATACAAGTGGGTATGTCGAGGTTGGTGAATGTCGGAGGATTTTTCTTTAGCTTGTCGGTGATCTCCTTGACATAGTCGCGCTTGGAGAGAGTATGGCAGTGATGTCGTTCAGGAAGGTACCTCCCTCGGTAATATAGCAGGTGGCAGTAGGCAAAAGATATGCAGGGCAATGTGCCATTGCAGAGGTGTGGATCAATGTGCGGTCCCAGCTAGACTAGGCGCAATATCCAGGTTTCGAGGGTTTTGTTCTTCCTTTCGCACGTACCCTGGGGCTGTGGGTAGGACATGGGAAAACATTGATTGATGCCTGGGAACGAAAGCAGAAAGGCCTGTACAAGTTTGTTCAAAGCACCAGACAACAATAGCCCTGCGCCATGATGGAAGGGACAGGAAGAAAAAAAAGATGGGAGTTGATTAGCTTGGCAGTGGGCTGCTGGGCAGAGAGTAGATCATCCTTGGTGACGGGGTGAGCGATGGCGTGTGCACAGGCAGTGTGGATGCAGACGACCTGAGCTATGGGCTAACCACCTAGCCTGGTACTTGGTCGAGTCCGCACACCCGGGTGCCGTTAGCTGCACTCCCTAATTTATGTATGCTTTTTTTCGGAGGCTTGCAATTCTAGGGACGGGAGGACGTGGCGGGTAGGAGATCTTCATGTAGGGCGTATGAGGAGATGCTAATTGACTTTGCAGCTATCTGCCGTACCCCTACAAAATGAGAGGAGAAAAGGCAATGTGACTTCCAAGGCTGTGGGTTAGGTTTCCCGAAGCCACTAACTAGGCACTGAGTCGACCAGATCTGATACGACGTGCGGTGCTGGGAAGGAGGCCCGAGACTATGCGATTGCTTCAAGGATACCGGGAGGCTTGATCAGACGGACCTCTTCGCGTGGGCAAGCAGACGGGCGGAATGTGGGAGCCAGGCGTCCTGGGCCTGCGAGCCAGGGATTTGGTCCTTTCGAAACCGACTTTGCTTTTTCTTCTATCTACAGATGGGTCAAGACTTTGATGTGGCCTGACGTGGGTTTGCCAAACGCTGCGTGACCCCCCGTGTCTGATGGGGTCCGCAGGTTTATGTTCTCGAAGATGACAAGCAGAGGTAACCCTGGATACGATCGACCGCGAACTTAGTTTGTAGACGATGTATTTCAAACAAGGTTAGGAGGCGACGCTACGCCAGAAAGTCTACTTACCCAAAAACCAGAGAAAACATCATTCTCGTGTTGTCCGGTCCGCCGGACGGTCTTGTGCACCATGACGGGCTTAATATATGACTTGGCTCACCCTCAGAGGGCGGCGGCGAAAGGTTAAAACGACACCAGTCAGAGATGAGGCATAGAATAAGGTACGATTTGATTCGGCATTGCTTTCACAACCCAAGTCTAAGAGAAGAATGGTTGGTGGGCTAGGTGTTTAGCTTGGCCGTTGCAAGCCACTGGCACGTTGTCGTGGTACGGTGATGCTTCATCTACTCACAAGCAGGCACCTTTTGGATTCGACCGGCGGACTGGAATGTGCCTTCTCAGATCAGATCAAGGGGAGATGCAACGGAACGGGTAGATTCCGTCTGCTTCCAGAGCATGTCCGATGGTGATCCTACCTACTGCCGTCCACGATGCCAGTCATGTTAACCAGCTCACCCGTGGCCACGGCCACCCAAAGCCTTTGGGCATTTGACAAGGCCAAAGCTGAAACTCGGCATACAGAAGTCCAGTTGGCCGGATAAGGGAAATGCTATGACTCAAGAACATGGCTAGCTGGCTTGCGCCGGCATGTGCGCATCCTCACCTCGATCCTTCTTTGGTAAGTCAGTTGAGGGGTAGTCGACTTGGTCAACTGCTAGAGGCAGCTAATGACACTGAACTTGACATTGAGCACGATCGGGACTCGCACCGAAATGCTGCTAAGTTTATCGGCCGGCGATGAATTATGCGTCGCAGCGTGGCCATTGGTCAGCCAACTTGAGACCAAAGGACGACTCTAAAATAAAGCCTTCCAATGCCCTTCGTCGCAGAAACATGGCCGAGCCACAGCCGGCCCAAATTAGCTCTAGAGGCCCTCAGGCCCCAAAAGATCAATCGAGGGGCGGCGGGACCTTTGCCCTTGGGCTTGTTTTTCTTCGCCTCGGAAGACATGGAGATCATCCAGCAGCTGCTGCCCAACTGTTACCTGGCTGCCCTAATCCCCAAGGTCTGCAGCAAGAGCGCGATCTGGGCGTCGGGGAAAATTCTGCTCTACACCCCGATCCCTTGAGGGGGGGGGGCGGTACCCTGAGATTATGGCAGTGCAGCGCAGAAATAAAGGTACCGCAATCCTCCGGGCCTTCCCAGCTGCAACTGTTTCGAATCAGGACGTTGGTTTGCTGAGAAGTGAGAAAATTAGAACCATGTTCCATGTCGGTCGTTGGGAAGCACCACCAGGTCAGGGGCAATCACGAGGCATGTCGTCAATTGGCGTGGGGCTTGCCGGGGTCGAGCTTCAAGTTTAGATCACTTCTCATCCACTCATCAACCGACAGGGGGCACCTAAGATAGATTTTGATCACTACCGACTGCAATTCCCCAGTCGCAATCCCAGCACGCAGGGCAAATGTCGCAGCACTCGGAACTCGTCAGAGGAGAGACTGAAAAGAGAGACAAAAGAAAAAGGGCTGTTCCTCAATATTTTCAGCTGCCTCTCGCGGCTCGACCCAAGTTCTTTGTCACTGAGGAATGCCACTCATGGATGGACGTCCCGAACAGTGGCGGCCATGTCGTCGCTTCAAGATTCTCTAACATCACCCGGTCGGACGCAGCGAGAGCCGATATGTCTCCCCAAGGGGCTCGCCGTCTGGCTCAGCGTGCACTTGCCGCAAGGTTTGGCACACGGCACGAAGCTCTCATCGGGGTTGGCATGAGCGTTGGTATCGACATGGGCCATAATCAGAGGCCATGGTACCTGAGCGAGGTTGCATTTCGCTATTCGTCAATCCCCCGCAAACAGGCAAAGTGTCGTGAGGCACAGTAGCGAGCTGGCCACGCTATCAACCCCTGCTGCATTGCGAATGCAAGCAATGCAGGAGGACGAGGGCCATGGCCTTCATCAATTTGACTAGTGGACCTCAGATCAAACCCATCGCTCAAGCACTATACTCGATAGGCATAAGCGCTGATGGAGTAAATCAGGGACTAGAAGCTGCTGATCGACTTCTTATCAAGCTAGCGACCCATCGGAAGGCAAGACCACTATCCTATGTAAATGCCAACGCAATGGCCTCATTGTTTAATAAGTAGCCGTTACAGCCTAACTGGATGCAGGAACGTCTGTACAGCTCATCACTCATAGCTTTACCGTTCCTTGCGACATCGTCACGCGGGGCCCGTTTCTCCTGTGGACACATGGTACCAGCAACTACTATGTACTGAACAGACGCTCTGTATGACAGGTTGCCATTCGGGCCTGGCTGAAGCAGATGCTCCAGGGCTCCAGATGGCATCATATCCCTCGAGAGCCGGCTGCCGTGCATTAAGCCCGAGTGCGCTACCCAATCGCCAGCCCGCCAGAGGCAAGCTGCATGTCATCTACCGACGCGTCAAGCGACTGGCCCAAAAGTACAGTACCTTGGCGCGGCTGGGTGTCGCTTGGCACGGAATCTCTCGCATTGGCTAGCCGAGTGAGAGACAATGCAGCGGACTATTGTACTGGTTCCCGTAGCATCAACCGTTTCCTAGAACGTGGTGACGTGCCAGCTGCAAAACGACGGCCAATTAGTTGTAGTGGATTCTCCCAGGATGGAGCAGCTTTCGAACGACGAAAAATGAGACGCACCGTGCTTACCGTGGCACAGCCTTGTGTACCTCATCGTAGGAAGGGTTCCAATGATTCGCCAGGTCTGAATCAAGACTGTCTCTTGTCGATGGCAATTCGGCGCGAGCTGTCCGGCACTTGACTGGGCAGGTGCTCGCTCGCCTTGGGCAGGGGAGGTGCATAACTGTCAGCCTCATCTATATGGTGAACGGTACAGCAACTAGGTATTCTGGCGAGGCTACAAGACCCACAAGACTGATTCGCTCTGCGGCGTCGACGGCTCCGCTCCAGAGAGACAGGGCTCGGGGAAGATAAGACCCATCGCTCTCGGTTGTGAACCTTTGAGACCCAAGTCTGGCAGTTGAACACCCATCTGCCATTCTTCCTTGGCCGGGTTTCGTAAAGCTTTCATCATCATCATCATCAATGGCCTCAAACCCTAATAAGCTAGATGTATCAGAGCTCATCAGACCACCATGCTCTCTACATATCGCACCGACGGAGATCGCCCAGTCAAACAACTTAGGCGCCCCAATCAGTTGAACCTCCTCTGTCATTTCCGTCTCATTTTTGGACTTCTCCGGTGTCTACCATTTTACCATACGAACACGGGCTTCAATCAACTACTGGTGTGTCGCTAGCACAATGCAACGCGTCGTCCCTTGAGCGTGAGCAAGCCCGCCTTCTGCCCTATGCTTCGGGGGAAGAAAGCTATAGAGGTGATCCACGCCTTGCGAGATTGACAAGCTGCATCAGATCAAGGACCAAGTGTGGCTGGAAAGCTGATGCAGCCAATTCTCTCTAGCGCCGCGCTGGACCTTATGAAACGGCCTACGCGCATTCTAGTCCTTCTAGAAGGATTCCATGCCACGCCAGAAGGGCGCCAGTCGCAGGAGACAGTGGGTTGATTCATCACGGCTGCGCGGCCATGTCTGTCTGTGCATTCACCCTTCTCGCAGCCCTCACCGGATACGGCGACCTAAAACGAAACAACCTGCACCAGCCTTATTCATAGGACCCACCTTTACTCTTTCCGGCATCGAACATCAGTCCAAACCGACATGTTCTTGTAGCGCCTGCGCCAACTCCTTGCTTCACTCACGGCTGCTTCGACGTGCTGCGTCGCATCATATTCTCATGCCCCCCCCAAAACAAGTCCCTACCCGGCTTCTGCGATATCTTTAGCAAAGCATGGATCCAATTGCCGGCTTTTTGACAGCCCCAACCACTCTTGGCGCCACACCTTGGGCCACCGGAGATTAAAGTATCCACGACCCTTACAACACGGGGTGTATGAGAGGGTGCAGATGATAGTAGGTAGATCTCTGGAGGACGTGATTCCTCCTTGGCCCGTGTGGCAGATCTCAAGATGCCAGGAAGAACGCTGTCCGGCCGGCCACGTTGTTACCGACCAAGCCGCTCCCGCCCCCAGAGTTACGTCGATCTACGTGGCTGCCTTTCATATGACGAAGCCAGCAGCCTCGTGCTTTGTCATCACGACATGGCGAGATGGCTACTGCTTTTCTTGAGATACCGCTGCGCGTCTGCTAAAGGAGAGAATCAAAGTCATCAACAATTCACGAAAGATTCGCAAGCAACTCACAAACAACTCACAAACAGTTAGGTCCATCACAGTTTACGGTATGACATATCACATGTCAGCATACTGCTGAATTATTCGCGATGTACCCTCTCCATATTGCAACGGACGTGATATCCTCGTTCATCTCCCTAGAAGGATGGCCAGGCACTCCCTTCATGTCTCTACCTGATACATCCTAGTTAGTCAACTCGCCGGCTTGCGCCCCAGATCAGTGGTCACCGATCACTAACTAGCTCGCTGGGTTAGTTGTTACTAAATTGTGGTTATGTCGAGCGCTACTAGGACCGTTGCTGCTAATACTGAAGATTGCTAGACCGACGCACTGTATCGTCATCGTCACCTGTCACAGGCTAGATGAGTCCGGCGGTCACATCGATCAGAACTTGGAAACGTAGACGATTCTACTCTAATTGACTTTGACCACGACTTCCGTCATCAACAGGCGCTATTCTAATAATGGCAACCCCGCAAAATGACCTGGCTTCTCAGCATGATTATTGGCAATCTCACGTGTCCGAGTGTGCACATGTATCAGCAAAGATATTAGCTCGATACATGGAGTTACATATTACTACATCATAGTACAGCTGGTTCTGATGCCTACAGCAGCACGGATCAAGCCGGGGAGGCCGTTTCCTTTCTCCTGAGTGACCGTGAAACTCCCTTGCGCGGAAACGCTAGCGTCGGATTGAGAAGACAGTTCTCGTATGAACAAAGCCCGGACCATATAGTGGTAGGGCTGATGACAACAAATGTTCTCCAAGGTTTGAGTAAAGGATGCACATGGCAAACCAATCTCCGCCCGGGTTTGGCACAGGGACGCCTCTCTTGGCTGTAGACCAATGACCACACACCTTTCGCACGCCCTGACCTTGAGGTTGACGCAGACCCGATGACTATCTCTTGACCCAGGCTGGCATCTTTCTTGCCTTGACGCGACCATGCTTCTTTCTCTCTACCACTCTGGGATCGCGCGTGATGCATCCGGCTGGGAAAAAGTTAGCATTAGAACTTTCACAGAAACAAACTTTGGAGCTGCAGGAAGAGAAATCACACATGCCGGCAATGCCGGATATGCAATCCGCCGGAACATCCCCGCGGCTTGCTGACACAAGCAATTTGCAAGGGGTATACTGTGTCTTGCTTACCTTTTCTCAAGGGATTCTTCAGCGCGGGCTCATGAGCACAGAGCGCTTTTGCAACTGCCAAGGTCATTGCTTCGGCTTGACCTGTTGTGCCCCCGCCTTGCACCAGTGCCCAAACATTGTACTTGTCCAGTCGCTCCGTAGATTTGAGGGCCCATACGGCGGACTCGCGGTCATGGAGCCTTCCAAACGCCTCGCTCAATGGCTTTCCATTGACAAAGACCTCACCCGTTCCCTCTACCACGTAGGCCCGAGCGACGGAGCTCTTCCTCTTGCCGACGCCCAGGGCGCGACCGAACTTATCCACGGGGATCACTTTCGGCTTGTTCAGGTAATGGTTGACATCACGCTTGAACGGCGCAACGCCCTTCACAACCTCCTCCGGCATCAGGTCGGGGTGGATCTGGTTGAGGCGCTTCACCAAGCCTAAGCAAGACGCGTAGTCCCGACCCTTGACATGTTCACCAGTGGCCAATCGATACTGCTCCTTGGTTCGCCAGGCTGTAAGAGCAACCTTCTCCTTGGGCAGAACGGGCAAGCGTGCGTACTTGCGCGCTAGATCTTGCACGACGACAAAGCTGTCGTTGAATATCGGTTTGCGGGAGAAATACGACGGCGAGACAGGTACGGCACGGGCATAGGGGATGTAGGTGGTAGCTTTAGAGGGCACAAGAGAGGTGCCTCCCGGCGTCGACTGCTGAGCAGCTCTTTCCAGCTCTGCAAAGCCCGCCGGGGGCTCGCGTGTGAACTCGTTGTTTGCGATGGCGGCCTTTGAAGATGTCGTCGAGATACTCCTCGTAGCATTTGTGGCCTGCTTTGGTCTAGTAATGAGTGCCGCGGCTGTCGAGCCCCATTGTGACTTTGTGGCAGGCCGTATGTCCCCAAGACAGCGGACTGTATATCTAAGAGAGGACATGTCGACTATCGTGCGCTCGTCATATCAATTGGCGCGAATTGATGTCCGGTCGGGGCGGTCGGGAAGCTGCTGGACAAGTCGCGAAATGACGGGATTGAAAGCAACGTTGGCTCTGCTGCTGGCTATGAAGTTTTGTCGAGCTAAAGGGGATTCGCCGACCCGACGTGGCTCAAGCTGCAGCGCCAGCCACCGCAGCCACACGGGACTGGAAGCGAACAACCCAACCAGCGCCGTGCTGCCTGAGTGGTGGGCTGCTGGCTGGTGGGCAGGCGGGCAGCAAGCAAAGCAAAGCAGGAGCGATCCATGCCTTACCCTTGACTCACGGCGGCGGGGCGAAATATTTTTCGATAACCCCTCCAAACTGGCAACGTTGTGTGATTTGCATCTTTTCCCACCCCAAAACAAATAACAACCTTTCGACATACAGAGGTCAATCGCAATCATGTCGTCCTTCGGAAAGGTTTTCACCAAGGAGGTAAGCATCACATTCTCACTCACTGCGAGCCGCGCACCTATTTTTCCGCCCATGTTTCTGACCCGGCTCTTGCACAGCGCAACCCCCGCACCACGGCCATCCTCGCTGTCGCGAAGGCCAACGGTCTGGACATCGAGACCGAGGTTGTCGACACCGTCAACCCTACCCCCGACTTCCTCAAGCACAACCCTCTGTCCAAGGTTCCCGTCTTCGTCGGCACCGATGGCTACGTCCTGACAGAGTCCATTGCCATTGCCATCTACCGTAAGAATTTCCCTGGCTTCACTTCTTGGACTAGCCCCGCCACGGCCCAATATCGCTCGCCAGCGCGGCGGTGCTTTACATGATGACCTAGAATATTCTAACAGTTATCCCTATCTGAATCTTTTTTTGAGGATACCGGTTCTATACCTGACACTTCTGTCCTTGCATCCACCAATTTCACATCAACGTCGGGCAGCAGTATGACTAACTCTCTGCAATAGTCACCTCCCAAAATGAGAAGACCACTCTTCTCGGCAAGACCAAGCAGGAGTAAGTCGCCATGCATAAGCTATACCTGTTCCAAATAATTGACCTTGGCTTCAGCTATGCCTCCATCCTGAAGTGGATGTCCTTCTTCAACATGGAGGTCCTCCCCAACCTCGGCGCCTGGTACCGCCCTCTCCTCGGCTGGGACCCCTACAACAAGAAGACCATTGATGAGGCCCAGAAGGCGGCCACCAAGGCCATCGACGTTGTTGAGAAGCACCTCCTCAACAACACCTTCCTTGTTGGCGAGCGTATCACCCTTGCCGACCTGTTCGCCGTTGGCATCATCTCCCGCGGCTTCCAGTTCTTCTTCGACAAGGAGTGGCGTGGCAAGAACCCCAATGTCTCTCGCTGGTACGAGACCGTCTACAACCAGAAGATTTACTCTGACGTCGCCCACCCCTTCGAGCTCTTGGACAAGCCTGCCCTTGAGAACAAGGCTCCCAAGAAGGAGGCTGCCCCCAAGAAGGAGCAGCCCAAGGCCGCCCCCAAGCCCAAGGCTAAGAAGGAGGAGGACGACGAGGAGGATGTTCCCCAGGAGCCCAAGGCCAAGCACCCCATCGAGCTTCTTCCCCGTGCCACATACCCCATCGACGAGTGGAAGCGATTCTACTCCAACAACGATGAGGCCGAGTCCATGAAGTACTTCTGGGAGAAGGTGCCTGCCGAGGAGTACAGCATCTGGAGCGTCAAGTACAAGTACGATGACGAGCTCACCAAGACCTTCATGTCCTCTAACCTGATTGGTGGTTTCTTCACCCGTCTCGAGGCTTCCCGCAAGTACATCTTTGGAGCCGCCTCCGTCTACGGTGGCGACAACGACTCCGTCATCCGGGGTGCTTTCACCATCCGTGGCGAGGACCACGTCCCTGCTTTCGATGTCGCCCCCGACTGGGAGAGTTACGAGTTCAAGAAGCTCGACCGTAACAGCCCTGAGGACAAGGCCTACGTCGAGTCCATGTGGAAGTGGGACCAGCCTGTCGTCGTTGACGGCAAGGAGTACCCCTGGGCCCAGGGTAAGGTTTTCAAGTAAGCTCTTGCAAGATCTGCGGTAAAGAAGTCGGGTGTCAATGATCATGTGTTGATGAGTCTTACGGTACATTGATGGAACGGGAATGAAATGAAGAGCCTAAAATGGTTCTACCCCCTTTATAGAGCAGATATACCGACAGCCGAAGTCGTCAATTGATTATTTGCCCAGCCAAACCATGAGACTTCTTATTTCCTTCGTGTTGCTAGCGTAAAACATTGTCAAGTCCTCTGACTGCAAAGATGGGATGTGCCACTGTCTGGACAGCATGTATTTAAATCCTTCAATGGAGGAGTACCCCAGTCAGTTAATGTATGGATAACGAATGGTGAAGTATAGGCCATGCCATAGACAAGGCAAATAGTATGTTCAAACTTGTGAGTCACAACAGAGGTTGAGGGACTATGTAGCAATTCGTCAAGCTGATGTGATGGGCTAAGTCTTTGCGACGATGGTCCCCTTCACATGTATCTATTGTTCAAGGCCCAAAGCACGTTGGTATGGATCTGTGGCATCATCTAAATATTCTAGGCGTAATTTCTGCTGAAAATTAGCCATCTTCGTCGCCACGTGTATTCACGGCTACATTTTGATCCGTTGAGCGAACTTGGAATGACCTTATCGACTTCTGATACAGTGTCTGGGGTGCTTGTCCGTCCGCCTTCTTACAGCGAAATGAAGGACGCGGGAATAACGTGTTGGAGGATTGGCGATGGATATGGGCCGGGTTCGACACTATGGAACCACGATAGCGAATTCATACTCGAGTGTCTGTGTTTGGACAGCAGTGGATTGCACAGGATTCACACAATTCGAGTAAAAAGGAGAAGCTCTCGTCCTCTGTAGGATGGGTGCCGATGTGCATAGTAGACACTCCCCGAGAACAGGCAGAGGGTATCACGAGCATGCTCGGAGGGTTTGAGCCGCGAACACTATTTCCATGACCAGCTACATCTTTACATTGTTCAAATAATGAAGCATTGTATACCGTGCCCCCCTCCATCTATAAGTATCATATCCTTGGGCCCCGGTGGCGTCGCCTTTCTGCCTCGCAGCTAGCTAGATCTCATCTCCCGTGCCCTGATCTTGAGGTTGTTTCATTGTAGACTACAGCAAACTGTTTCGTATATTCGGGGAAGAACTGTATCAGGGAATGGATACAAATCCATGCCAGACCCAGCCGGATCTACTTTACAGTTGAACAGTAGACAATATAGTGCTGGGGGATGCTTGCGGATAGCGTGTTACTATAGTATAATTGTTATGCTCGTCGCTCCAGAAACTTTTTGATACCATCGTCGTCAATTGTCACCCGATACAGTCTGTATTGGGTACTCAGTAAACGATATTCTTCAGCTCGGGCTATGATCTATTTCCACCGCACTGGGATTTTATTCGTTCATTCGCGGTGAATTCGTTAGCGGAACAGGTCTCCGCGTTTTCCTGAGCTCAAAACTCACGAATTACTCGACGGCCTACTACTTCCTACCTTACTCCATGAGCTGAATGTAGCTGACCTCGGGCTCGACTTGGTAACGCGAGAAATAACCTTTGAAAGGAGTCCATTGCAGCAAGTGTTTCCAAGGCACACAGAGCTTGGGACGCGAGAGGACCGACATGTAGATAGACCTTCGGGCTGGTTGCAAAGAAGATCAAGCTATTTGGGATAATAGTCACGAATAGACTGTAGTATGTGACTGGCGCACAGATAGCTGAGTATAACAAAGCCCGTTGGAATCTTGAATTGCCGACGGAAAATAACGTACGTCTGAGCTCCAATTGTCATGCTCATGTGTATAAACAAACACGTACCATCGTCCTTAAGTAAGTACGCTCTTATACTTGCTACACCTTAAAACCCTCCCCTTTCCCTGCGACTTGCTCGGGCCTTGCATGAGCTTAAATAACAACTTGGTGCTTGGTTGTCAGCCAGCAGGAATATGGTTGGAAGAAGAGCCACCGTGTAGTCCTGGGTTATGTAGACATAGCCTTAGTGACCATAGAGGCGGCCGAAAGCCAGTCAATTGTGCGGTAATTGTCCCTCGCATACCCAGTACATCGTCAACGAATATCAAGAATCTCTCTGAAGTGATTATTTGACGTCTGCTCCATCGAAAACTTGCTGCTGAAATAGTAAGTAGTCCCAAAACTGAGCACAGAAGGGCCGTCCTTGTGTTAGTTCTGACCTGGTGAGGCCCGTAATAAACATCAATCAATGGTCACCGAGGGAGGGTGTATGTTCGAATATGAAATCCTTCGTGTCTCATTACCACTTGTTCTACTGGCACATCTTCCGAGGTATCTAGAACTGATCTGCAAAGCTATAGTCAGTACCTGCTCGAGCACCATCCCGGACGAGGAGCACCCTGAGGATGCGCCGCCCGGGCAGAAAAATCCAAAACTCACCTAAAGTCATGCTCATGCTCACGTCCGTACTCTCCACCATCTTCGTGAACTCCTCAAAGCTAATCTTGCCGTCCTTGTCCAGGTCTGCCTCCATGATGGTCTTGTCGACAATCTGCTGCAGCTGTTGGTCCTTCAGGTTGGACCCCACCATCATCTTCAGCACGATGAACAGCTCGCCGTTGCTGATGTAGCCGTCCCTGTCAATGTCGTAGACCTTGAACGCGAAGTGGAGCTTCTGTTCCTTGTTGCCTTTTGAGCTGAAGGCGCTCAGGCCCGATACGAACTCTTGGAAATCGACATCGCCGCCGCCGTCCTCGTCGAAGATGGCGATCATGCGGGTGGCGAGCGGGTTCGAGGAGATCTGAGGGAGGGAGAGGAATTCGTCGCGCTCGATTGTGCCTGAGTTATCCTAGAAAGGCGGGAAGAGTCACATCAGCGCCTGTGTTCCCAGTGTAACCACAAGAGCCTTCGCGATGGCCACCCACCTCCCAGTCTGGAGGAATGGAGGGATTAGTAGAGATGTACCTTGTCCAGCTTCATGAACCGCTTCCTGAGCCTGTCCACTTCCTCTCGGTCGACTGTGGCATTATGTCAGTCGCATGATCAAGGCCAGCGGGTATGCATTGTTGGCCCTACAGTTCGACCCCTGGACAATGTTGTCCAGCACTGCGCTCGTCGAGTTACCCATCTTCGTCGTGCTCCTTTGTGGGAGCTGCCCGACAATTTATTGCGACTGGCGTGTTTGCGGCGCGATGCACTAATTCCGTTGTGTTGAGGCGATCTTTGTGTGTCCGGGTGGTCGCTGATATCCGAGGTAGAAAGTATATTATTTTGTGTCGTCGGTGCCTCGTGGTCGTTTGCAGAGGGTCAAGTGTAATATGGTACAAGGCTGAAAGAAAGTACGCCCCTATCAGATGGACCTGGGGTCAGACCCCACTGAGGGGAGCTGCGACTTGAGCGATCGGAGCATCACCGTCATAGTTACCGACCTGTCACGTGCCTCATCACTGAATGGCTGCAAATCAGCGATGTTGGATACAAGTTGTGGTAGTGATCGGCTTGTTTTCACTTGGATGATTGCATGATCTGTTCTATCAAAGGAATTCAAGGAGATCTCGACTTTATTAGGTTCGACTTGAGCGCTGTTTGTTGAAAGCGCCGTTGGAAAGACGATGGGTTGTAACGCCATTGTGCTCTGCAACCCCCTTTATCGATTTCAGTGGCGCAGCACGGACAACAAGTGGCTGGATTTCCGCTTAACCTGCAACCCCCCAGGCGGCCTTTGAAATCCAACAACAGGCGGGGCAAGAGAATTTTCACAGTGGCATCAGCCAGACAGCGACCGACGACGCGTGCAATATATCGACATCAACGACCACCACAACGCGATTATTTCATCAAAATAATCGATTTCCCATCTATTTCATGCCATGCACGATTGATTCCCGGCTTTTTTAGACCCATAACCCTCCATTTGGGCATCCTGAGCCTCTGGCCAGGAAGCCGCCCCATCCCTCTGCCGCCAACATGATTTCGAGGAAGGTGCGCATCAAGAAGCTGAACCCAAAGACAGCTCTTCAGGTGCTCATCGAAGGTCAAATCGACCCAAGCGAATATGAATCTCTCACCACAGATATCTCATCAACGGCCGGCGTCGATACTGGAGAGGCCTCGGTGAGTCTCCATCTCCCCTTCCTTGTCTTACTAAGCACAAAGGTCTTGGCGTTTCTTCGGAGATGTCCGACGACCGATCTTTCGAGGTTAAATTAATGCTGGACCAACTCTAACTCACCTTGCCTATAGGAATACCATCTACAAGCTGCCATAAAAGGCGCTGGAGGGACCAAAGAGGATAATGAGATTCCAGTACCACCGCCTCAAAAGAGTGAGGAAGTGGACTACGATGAGCTCTATCCTCACATTTACGCAGAGCCCCGGAACTACATCAAGTTCTCCGAGACTGTGGAAGAGACGCTAGGATGTCTCTACGACATGACGTCGGAGGACGATGAGTACCTGAAGACTTACAATGCAAAGAAGCCGCCCAAGGAACAGCTCTCCGAAGATGACTTCGAAAGGATCATGGAGCTCTTTGAGCAGACGGCCGCAGAACAGTCCCCCTTTGCTGCTGTCGACAACACCGTAATTGCATATGAAATCATGGCTCAGCATATGCTTCACTCACCTGTCCAAAAACTCCAGAATCATGCGAAAGTGGTGTATGAACACTGGAAGTCCCAGCGCCAAGCCAAGGGCAAGTTACACCCTTCCCTCAAGTTTGAGACACACACGGAGCAGGATGACCTGGACCCCTATGTCTGCTTCCGGAGACGTGAAGTACGACAGACGAGGAAAACAAGGCAACGCGACGTCCAGATCGCCGACCGGCTGAAGAAGCTGCGAAAGGAGCTTGAGGACGGCCGCTTACTCGTAGTCATGTCGCATCAGCGTGAGCTGCTGAAGCAGGAGCTCCTTTCCGTGGAAAAGAAGATCTTCGACCATCGTGCCGTGCTCAAGGAGAAGAAGACTCGTCTTGGTATCAAGGCCGAAGACGAAGACTTGCTCATCAACACGAAACCACAGAAACGCAAGGTTCAGGAGGTACAGCCAGCTGTTCGTGCGGCCCAGAACACTCAGTTGCGTCTGGCAGTTCGTATGGATGGCAAACCTGCCGAACAGGAGCTTCCTCTGCTATCCGATAAAATTGATGAGAAATGGGAAGAGCTGCGGCGTGACGTTGAGCACAAGGCATCGACACACAATCTCTGGAACCAAAACCACATCGATCTGACTGATAGACCCCTGCCGCCCGTCAAACAACAACTGGAGCAGAGCTTTAGGCCGGCTAAGCCCACATTCCTCCCCACTCCGCCGTCTAGTGCGTCGGATCAAATGGAGCTGGATGAGGAATCTGCGAATGCTGATACCGCCGCACTCTCTGCTGCACTCTTGCAATATAACGCCGGCCGTCTATCGCCATTGTCGGACGAGAGGCCCACCTTCAGTTTCCGTCGCCGTCATGGTCGTGGCGGCCGGCTCTGGGTCGATCGTCGCAAGATTGATCGTCGGGATCCCCTCAGTCGTTTGGCTAGCCCCCCAAGTGACATGGACGTTGATGAAGCCCGCCAGTATGACCGAATGAAGTATGACCAGGACAGCGATAGTGAAGACGACCAAGTCTACCACATCGATCCGTATGACCAACGAGCGCTGAAGTTCCGCGCTCTCATTCCGCCACCAATTCCTACGGCACCCCGAGGGTACTATAGGCAGTTACCGGAAGGTGCCAATAGCGCACAGGGGGCAGCGTCAACTCGTCCAGGGACTTCTCAGCCACCACAGGCTACGCCCAACCCAGCACAAGCGCCGCCTCAACCCCAAGCTCAGTCACAACAACCACAGTCCTCGGCATCCTAGGGCGATTACCGGAACGGGTGGGACAAGCATGACATCGACATTCTGGCGATGGAGGCTAGAACTCAAATTCATCGCCCGCGGTGATCCTTGAACGCTTCTTCGGTGCCCGGCATCTACTTCATCTCCAATATTTCTCCACTACTTTTTATAATGCGCCTGCTTGGCAAAGCTTTTTGTCGCTGTCTGGAAGAGGTGGCCTGTACAGGAATAGAAAGGACGTGTATTGCATCGCTGCAATAGCGCATAGAGGAGGGTCTTCGCCAGGAGCATCGTGGATAGGTGAACGGCAGCCTGGACCGAGGGCAACCGTGTTTGTATGATATATATCTTTTTCTGCGACGATGAATGCATAGCCAGGAGTTGGGGAGGTGTCGAGAGCGTCGCGATTTTGGCGCTGATGGGCAGTGGAGGACCAACAAAATTCAAAACCCGCTTAACCATCAAATCCCTTGTCGTTGATGCCTCGTGATCGCCCTTTCATGTCCGAATATCGTCTTGTACTTTGTTCGGAGTCGTTGGAAAACCAAGTCCAATACGTTGGAAGTGCTCCATGATCACCAACTCCCACATTTGTGATGCTAGCCCGGATTCTCGGTGGACGAAGTCCTGTCTCGACACGAAAACATGAGTAGATATCCGACCCCGGCGGCGCAGTTGGTATTCGAATTATTGTAGAGCGTCGAAACAGGCCGACAAATCATGTTGCTAAGTGTCATCACATTGACGTGTTGTAGATATCGAAGACGATCGAGGCATGTCTTGGTGGAGCTGTGGGACTCTACCCCGTAGTGTCCAAGACGGCCAATTTCGCACACCAGAGGAGCAACCCGGTGATTGACATGGACAGGAAACATGATGTTTCGATGCCCGCAGTCGAGGCGTTATCGTGCTGAACGAAATAACGCTGTCGTCCGCTATCGTCGGACGGGTGCTGCGGCAGCACGAAATACGGGGCCTTAGATACCTCCGTCAAGCTCGACATCGTATTTTCCCGCAAAGCTTTTCTTTCCACGAAGAGTACGATCAGCGTGTCTTCCGAGTCAGACAAGAAGTTCCAGAGCAGTTTCGTGTGGTAAAATAAGGTGTTCATGCTGGGGGGCGTGAAAGGGTTGAGCGGAGAAGACTCAGTCGGACCGGATCTCGAAGCGGCTAATTTGCACCCGCACGGCGAAGCAGAGTATGTACGACGGGAGTCATGTACTTGTTTCTCTGTATGTCCAGGTATGCAAGAGACAGATGGCGGTCGGTAGGAGAAGAAAAAGAGAAAGTCTGCTATCGACACTGGCCAGCAAATGTGTATGGAGCAGAGGCGGAGCTCGGAGGAATCCTCCTTGACTTACAGCGAAGTGCCGAAGACTGATCGGGGAAGAACAGTAAATCGGCATCTAGCCACTGGTGATACCAAGAGCATATCGCATCTTGAAAGGCAGGAAGAGTAGTCGACGACATGACAGGGGAGAGAGAGATCGGGGCAAATAGAGGTTGGCTGGTTGGTGGGAAAGGAAGAGAATCCTCGGCGGGCAGACGGCATATTCTCGCCGGTTGTGGTATGCAAAGCACTGCTTGTGTAAGAAACTCTCAGCCTGTGGTAGGGGGGCCCACAATATGTCGACGCACGCGGCCAAGTCCCCCGGTTTAACTGGGTCCGTCTGATTTTAAGGGTCTGCGCTCTTTGGGCAATTTTTGGTCTGGCAGAATTGAGCCGAGGACTGATAAGATACCGAGCCCGCAGGTATTCTTGCATGGGATTTTCTGCCCGTGTTGCGAGCCAGGAGACTTGACAGGAAAGTACACCAGCGATAAGAAGCCTCAACGGCTGCGACCCCGCGATGACTTCAGAAAAGTTGACTTCACGAGTACTCAGTGCAGATACTTTGGCCATGTGTTAGTGAACGATTATTTCTTACCACCTGTGTTCTACTGAATGAGGATGCTCCTTGGCTTCCAACGAGATTGTTCATACATGTGAAATAGAAATTTCACTGATAAAATAGCCTTGAAAGCTCTCAAGCCTAATGACTTCCAAAGAGCGGGGCAATATCATCTCAAGATACATCGTCGCAAACCACGTATTAGTCCCAAAAATATCCAGGAAAGACTTCCCTTCTGCGGCCAGTGTACCTCGAAAAGAAATCTTTCAAAACTCTCGCCTCAAACTATCGAGTCCCCGACTCTAGCCCCTCACAATGTCCAAACGGACAACACATCCCAGCACCGGGCTCCTCTACGCCCTGGGCCTCGAAGGCAGCGCCAACAAGCTGGCCATCGGGGTGCTCTCCCACGACCCATCCAGCAACATGACCACGATCCTCTCCAACGTGCGACACACATTCGTCTCCCCGCCCGGCACCGGCTTCCTCCCCAAAGACACAGCGCTGCACCACCGCCGGCACTTCACATCCGTCGCGCTCGCCGCCCTACGAGATGCCAAGATCGCCCCGGGCCAGCTGTCATGCATATGCTTCACGCAGGGCCCGGGCATGGGCGCGCCCCTGACGTCGGTCGCGATCGGCGCCCGGACGCTGAGCCTGCTCTGGGACAAACCGCTGGTCGGGGTGAACCACTGCGTGGGGCACATTGAGATGGGTCGCGTGATCACGGGGGCTTCGAATCCGGTGGTGTTATACGTGAGCGGCGGGAACACACAAGTCATTGCCTACGCATCACAACGGTATCGCATCTTCGGCGAGACGCTCGACATAGCCGTGGGCAACTGCATAGACCGGTTTGCGAGGACGTTGAGGATACCGAACGACCCGTTCCCGGGGTACAACGTAGAGCAGATCGCCAAGAAGGCATCCGAGGGCGGCCGGACGCCTGTGCTGCTCGATCTGCCGTATGCCGTGAAAGGCATGGACTGCAGCTTCAGCGGGATTCTGGCGGCGGCGGATGTCATGGCGGCGCAGATGTTTGCCCAGGACAAGGTCCTGGCGGAAGAAGGCGGCCAGCTGAAGGATGGTGAGGTAAGGATCACGCCGGCGGACCTGTGCTTCACATTACAGGAGATCGTGTTTGCGATGCTGGTCGAGATCACGGAGCGTGCAATGGCGCACGTCGGGTCGCGGCAGGTTCTTGTGGTGGGCGGTGTAGGCTGTAATGAGAGACTCCAGGAGATGATGGGCCAGATGGCTGCGGACAGAGGCGGGAGTGTCTATGCGACAGACGAGAGGTTCTGCATCGACAATGGCATCATGATAGCGCTGGCAGGACTATTGGCTTGGGAGACGGGGTACGAGACGAAGCTGGAGGACAGTATGTGCACACAGAGATTTAGGACGGATGAAGTACATATCGCTTGGAGAGATGACTAGGTAGGAAATGAAATAACCAAATACGTTAAAGACCTCTGTTTCCATTTCACATGTATATGGTAACGCAATATTTTAAGTACGAGATGAAGGAAGCTATTAACAGGTAAAGGAACAGACAAGCACCCATACATGTAAGATTTGGCACGCAAACGTTGTGATTACTTGACTTATTTCATTCATTTGAGAAAGGCTGCGCGTATAAATTACCAACAAGTTTTACCAGCCTATGAGGGGCAATAGCATGACCACCTAAAAAGTTCCGGCCAATATTCAGGCTTCCTTCAGTGTCCAAGGGTATATCATCCGCCAGTATCTTTTTGCCCAGGGAGTTTACTGCCCTGCGCGAAAGTCGCGTACCTATTTCGCCAAACACCGACTGTTCGCATACTGCAGAGAATTACATTCTGCCACAGTTTCTTTATTCATGCTTACACTCCTCTCGCTCGACTGGGAAAGGCACCTAGCTATCATCGGAAGTCGGCTTGTAGACGATCGTCGTCACATACTGTTTCGCGTGTCAGCACGACCTGTGGAATCTGCCGTGCAGCTACATGCTAGTCCAACTCACCTTATTCCTGTATCTTGTTGTTGCAGAAACAGCCAACACGTTGTTCTTGATGCTGCTTGTGGCAAGATGATTCAGAACAGTGTGGTTTGGCATGTTTAGGACACTATTATCGTCTTTGATGAGCGCATTTGCGTTCATGATTGGTTTGCTCAAGAAACCTGGTAACGAAGGAGGTGTCGGCAACTTGTCAAGCGCCCCTACCGATAATTGGTAGGCTCGTGAATCTTCGGGCTGATCAAAGTCGGACAGATATTGAGGTATAACACCGCTGAACCTGTCTGTTGGCAAGATGACTTTCTTTTGTGGTGGCTTCTCCTCGGCTTCCAGGTCCGTCTTTGAGGGTTGTCTTGAAGGCAGTGCTTGAGCTTCCGTGGCTGACTTCGGAGGTGTTGCTCCAAGCGTCATAGTACGGGCATGAGCATCCTCGCCACTTACTTCTATGTAGTTCACCAAATTGTTGCCAAAGTCGACCGTCGTGGGGAGATGCATTGAAGTCTCCATACTACCATCCACCAAGAATTTGATGTGATGCGTTCCGGGGTAGACTGGTATGGTCGCTTCAAGGACTCCTTCTCTGCCCTTACTTTATACATACATTGTCAGTAATGCGCAGCGCAAGACTTCACCAAACATTTTCGCGAAGATCAACACCAGTAGTTGGGTACTGGGATCTCAAGTGCAGGATTCGCAGGATATCAGTGCTGAACCAAAAGAAGAGCACTTACGCAGGATGTAGCCTCTGCTTTCGACTCCATTGAAACGGCGTCCCCGTCACGTAGACCTTTTGCCCACCTTGTAACCATTCAACTTTCGTCGAAACTGTCCTCGTCTTGTCGACTCTCAACTCCTCGGCATCATCATCGTCGGTGGCATTACTGAGCCCTGAGGATTTCCTCGTCAGATCTGCTCCAGCTGACTCTTCCTTGTCCAAGCTACTCTCTATGGCTTCGATGGAGGGTCCAATATCTTGTGGCGCAATCACAGGCGATCCAGGCGTATGGACCTCTTCCTCGATAGGCAAGGGCAACCTAGGCGGCCTTGCCAGGTTGTACGACATGTCTGTGACGCTTGCAGAAGCAGGGTTGTTGGTCAAAAGAGGATCAGTATCGTACTGCGAGGACGAACGGATGGATGATTCCGCTGTGCTATGTTGAGAGTTCTGGGCTATGGGGACATCAACTGGTTTGCTCGGCTCATCGTGGTCTTCTGGGTATTTTGCTTTGGCAACGGAGGAGCGGGAACTCGGCGAGTTGGAGGCGGACGGGCCGCCGAGTATGGATAATGGCCTCGTGGTTCCAGTAGCTCTCGGGCCAATGGTCGAGCCTTGGGCCGAGACTACACTTGCCTCGGCGGACGAGGCTGTAGATCGGTGTTGGTGTTGGTGCTGAGCGGCGGCAATTAGGTTCTTGGGCTCCTGCTTCTTGCTTGCTCGTGGAGAGTCATGGCCGGAGGAACGGTCCACCCGCTCGGCATGTTCGACGTGGTGACGCTGAGTGGGGGTGGCCGGCTTCGAAGTAGAGGGGCTGTTGCCCATTTTGATCTCCTGGGGACTCGGAGGGTCCTTACCTCTGCGGCGAGGTGACGAGACTAGGAACGAGGTGCAACGTGGGGGTTGGTGCTGCTTGGTGCTTTGGTGCTTTGGGTGCCTTGGTGCTTGGGGCTCGCGCGGACGAGGATGGTCGCAGTTCGGAACGGAAGGACCTCAGCAGCTGAGCTGACGGAGCTGCACAGCTCGCAGCCGGGGTAGCTGAGGCAAGCGCGGTGCTGGGCTTGTGCTGTGCAGCGCTGCAGACTCGGGGGATCTGCAGTACCTCAGGACCAGTGGACTGTGGGGGAACGAAAGCACGTACAGGCGTTACCTACCCGAGGCAGCGAGGGTATTGCGACGGGAGCGGCGCGACCAGCTACTTCCTTGGGACAATAAGCCGTGCTTGTCTCGGCTGGCTGCGAGGAATGAGGGGCCGGTGGTTGGATGGACCGGAGAAGCGACGAGGCTCAAGGTTGAATCAGCGCTCATGTGGTTCGGCGTGGGCAGTCATGAGACCTGAATTGCTGCAGGGCCAATCTACGGTGAGGCACTGTGCAGCTCTGATTGAACGGCAGCTACTCAGTCAGAGTTCAGGCCGAGAACTCTGATCAGAAGCCGGTATGGAACACACGCAGATCCCCAATGGGCTCGAATTAAGCGCTCTGGTTGGGCTCGGGTCAATCTGTAATGTAGGAATGAATACGAAGTAGAGTGAGTTGCACTGAAAGGGCCCAGCCGACGTTGAGTTGAAGCTTCGAAGCCGCTAATCGACACAGGCCCCCCGCCAACTCCAAGCCCCGAGCCCCTCCAAATGGCATGGGCCACGGCCCCGATCCACTCCATCATCATCGTCCATCGTAGAACCCAGCCCACCAAACCTGGAGCCGAGAGCCCTGGACCCCTGCATTCCGCCCGCCGTCGACATCAGTGTTCCTGAATGACGCGCCAAGCTCAAGGTTCGCTTTTCATGAGCATATTGTTGACCGAACAAGGTTGAGCTTCCATATCACGAATTAATCTCGACTTTGAAGCAGAAAAAGAAAAGAACAGCAGAAAAACTTGACACTCTATCTTGGTTGGTTTCGTTTCTGAAAAACTGAACCTCCCTTTTTCAATTCGTTCGTTTTACCCGTTTCAAATGCCTTACACGATGCCACATCTAGCCAGCGACCAGTAGTACTTGTTCCCGCATCTGGCCATGGCCAGCCTTGACTGGCAGACGCCGCTATCTACAACCTTTGGGTTGATATCCGCTTCATTCGTCTATCTCCTTACGGGACTGTACTGGGCTGTATCGTGGACCGCGCTCAACGTAGTAGCCAATGCGCCAAAATACGTCTACCGCGCTGCATCGGTCCTCGCGACACCCCTGACCTATCCACTATATTATATATGGAGAGTCATCGCGTTCTTACTCTCACCAATATGGGCATTGTGGAAGTTGTTTGTAGGCATAGGTGGTTTGCTGGTTGGACTGATTATCAAGTTTAAGGTGAGAGAAGTTCGAGACCCCAAGATTCGGCACAAGTGCAAGTGACTGACACGCTTCTAGTATCTGTATATCTATGTACGTTGCATCATCGACACTGCTCCCCAAAATGAGAGCCTCCAGGTGTATAGACTACCGCTCATAGGCTAACGCCTCTTCAGTTCGCTGTGGCAGCCCTGATTGGAGTCTGCTCTGCCTGCATACTGCAGGGGACCAGCAGCGTTCTCTTTTCCTTGCTCAGAATCTCGCCTTCAGCAAAACCCGCATCCGGGGAATATCAGCTACGACTGCAAGATCTCGAATACCAAGATCAGGGCAATGAAGGAGCGCCTAAGGAGGAAGAATATGACGACCAAGCCTCATCGTCATCAACCGATTTCGAGCACCTGCTTTCAGGGCCAGGATCACTACATCGGGAGGGGGGAAGATCTGCTGTACGTATACAAGATTTACTTTCATTGGCATTCAGGTCCATGCAGTATCGCTGTGCTACTCTTTACATAAGTGGCGCGATTAGTTGAGGGCTTGCTGACCAAATCTGCGTCCAGATGACAAGCAGGCTCTTCGAGCAGGCATACCGGCAATCCCGGAGCACGCGACTGAGCCCTATCAAGCCGAGCCGGAGGTTTAGAGGCCTTCTAGCCCAGACGATACATGAGGAGAGTAGTGAGTCCGAGTGAACGTGCAATGTGGATGGCTAGGCTGTATGACCCAGCTAATGGAAGTTGTTACGCATTGGGCCAGAAATGTAGGGCCGCTCGAATGGCCAGCGTGGACAAGTAACATTTCAAAGCAGGCATAATGGGATCCCGGGATAATAGATGAGCGCCTAAAAGTCCGAAAGATATTGTTTTGTCAATTCCGTTAAATTAGGCAGGGCCATTGAAAGCATCTGCTGCTGAGCACTGATGTATATGAACCTGTACACTTATGTACGCCATATTGATGCATGCCAAACTTGAGGCAGCAAACCAAAAACTCCCCGGCACAACAGCATTCCCGCGATATCACGACGTCCAATCCTCGATAAAACGCCGATTTGCCAAACTCCAGGTCCTTCCATAACCCTAAGTATGAACATGAAGAATGAAACAAAATTACGGGCTATCCCAAAACCCTTACACCATCGAGACTGGCCTCCTCTGGCTACTTTGGCCATGCTGCCATTGTTCGAGATTTGAGAGATACTATGTTTTGATGGCGGATCAAGATGTCGTGATCTGCGTTCGCCGCAAAATCGACATCTCAGTATTCCGGGCCCCAGCGTCACTCGAGCTTCGCTCGTCAAAACCTCGCCTTTCTGCTTCTTATTGTCCTATTACGTTGGGGAAGTCGTGGTCGGGGTTTCAGCCGGTCCGGTAGCAAGCCTAAAGCTCCCACTCTTGGATGCTGGGGGCTTGTACCCTGGTGATTTGAGTCCCGCGCTTCCACCCACTGAAGACCATGCATTTCCAACGTTGTGGGCTTCACGAGATTTTCCATATGAGAGGTTCTGGTTCCTGCGCTGCCGATAGTCTCGCTTCGATTTATGGTCCTGATCCCGACCAGAGTTAGCACCACGACGGCCATCCTATCGGCGGTACGGGTCACGCTCTCTGTCGCGGATGGGTGAGCGACTTCTGCTTCTGGTCCTGCTGGCTCGGCTTCGATCATCGTAGTCTCTCACACGATCGGTGCGATCCCTGTCATGACGCCATTCTTCACGGTCGTCGCGTCTGCGTCGGTCCTCCCGAGGTGGGCGATCGTCCCTAGGCGGACGCTCGCGGGCATAAGATGGGTGGCTGGCGTTGTAGGCAGGAATATATGTGTCGACATTGCCGCCTCCAACGCCGGCCGTAGCGACGCCTGCACCGCCTGCACCGCGATTCCTAGGTGCCCGGTCTCTCTCACGGTACTCGGGGAAGTCGTCATATCCATTCTCCGGCGGAGGTGGCCGAGGGGGCAATCTGGTGTCAGGAAGTGGGTGATCGCGATCTCTGTTCCAAGCCGGTCTCCTATCGTTGTGGCCTCCATTACGATGACCATGCTGATTTGGGTGTCTCCCGTTCGCCCGTACATTGCCATAACCATCGCCATTCGCATAGCCTTGGGGGCCCTCGTATGCACCTACACCGACTGTGCCTCCCCTGGGTGCTGGAGGAAGAGCGGCCTTTTGAGCCTGGAACTTCCTACGGTCCAGTTCGTGGCTGTCCTCGTAGAATGGTATGTCTTCCGGTTTTGCAGGGTAAGGTGGTGACTTGAAGTAAGCATGCTCAAGAGCGTCAACGGCGTTGACACGACCTCGCCAGTCAAGCATTAAGAACTCTTTCAGCAAGGAGATAGCTTGTCCGCCGTGCTCTCTGAAGCGCTGAGACAGGTTTCCAGTTCTTGGTCTCGGATTGATTGCTTCGCCGCCAGGCAGTTGCCTCCAGCCGGGCATCGACTGGTCGGTAGGGGTACCACAAAGGTCGAAGATGATTTCTAGTTGATGGCCATCACTCTCGCCTGACAGAATGGGCTTGCCCACCAGCATTTCGCCAAATACACATCTGGCAAATGTTAGTGCAAAGTCAGAAAATTAGTATGCGATATGCACATACCCTACACCCCACATGTCAATAGCTGTGGTGTATTTCCTGAGGTTCATGAGCAGCTCAGGAGGCCGGTACCATCTCGTAACAACTAGTGCCGTGTATTCCCTCTTGCCCTCACCACCACCGCCACCTGGCATGGGCACCTGGCCGTCGTAGTGTCTTGCAAGACCGAAGTCAGCGATTTGAAGAATACCCTTGTTGCTGATGAGCAGGTTGGCAGCCTTCATATCTCTGTGCAGGATGTGGTTCTCGTGGAGGTATTGCAAGCCTTGGAGGAGCTGCTTTAGGTAGCATTTGATCTGTGGAACAGTGAAGTTGACACTGGGGTTCTCGAGCAAGCCCGACAAATCGTGATCCATGTAGGGCATGACCATGTACATGATGGGCCGTTTTCGCTTGTCGGCTGTAGAAGGTCGGCTGTTAGCGAGATGTTGAAAGGCAAGGCCGTATTCAGCGCTACTCACTACTCTTTGTGTGGTGCTCAACGGCCATAGCATCTAATCGGAGTACGTTCTTGTGCGAAAGCAACTTCAGTAGCTTGATCTCTCGAAGCGCTGTGATGGGGAACTGAGGTGAGCGTCAGCGGTCCAGCGTCACGATAGACTTGGAGAGCCATCACCCACTCCATCTTTCTCATTGTGCATAATGATCTTCTTCAAAGCTACCAAAGTCCCGTTACTCTTCGATCGCGCCTTGTGTACCTCGCTGTCGAATGACATGTTAGCATTGTGGTCGTCGGCGCATTGCGTTTGCGCACCTACCCAAAGGTCCCTTCACCAAGCTTGTGGAGAAGCTCATAGTCGGTGATTTTGGAGCAACCGACGAAGCTGCTTTGGTGGCGCTGCTTCTGTACGGCAAACGATCGAGGCGACGGCGCGCCATTACCGGTGCCGTAAGCGGCCATGATTGCGGATGTTTGATATTGCTGTTCGTCGGTATTGTTATGTTTCGACGTGAGGCAGATGATGATCGGACTTGACTGGCGGATAGAAGTACAAGTCGGGCAAGCTCTCAGGCTGTGAGAAGACCTGCGGCGAATTCGGCAGCCTCAGGATGAGGTGCCAACATCGGAATCGCACGAAGAGCAACAATGCGCAGAATAATGAGCACAATGGTGGACCAGAGTCGTTCCTAGACAATGCATGCTTGGGAATAATTCTGAGGTCACTGATCTGGATGGTCCGGGCGTCTAAACTCCGACTGCCGTGGCCGATGGCCCGAGCTTGCTCTTTGGCGGCCAAGCGAACCGACTTCACGACTTGCGACATCAAGCTTCAACTGACGAATCATCCCTCACCCATAACACATCCACCACCTGCGAAAGTCTCAATAGTAAGACGCACGACCTTGTTTCATCCGAATTGACGACCCAGAAGCTGACAGGAAGCAGCATACGGACACAATGGCAGGCGGTCCCGGTATCCGACCTCACGTCGCTCCCATCTACAGAATCACTGCCACTGCTCTGGGCGCAAGCATGTGGTTCTTCGTAAGAATCCCCGAGAAATCAATAACATTGAACTCTGATTGCTGACATACTTCACAGCTAATGTACCGGGCGAAGAAGGACGGTAATTGACACCCACCCCTCTGCATCAATCACAATACTCACGCATTTGACAGGTCCCGTCCTGATGGGTTGGAAGCACCCTTGGGACCACTAGACGATCAATCAAATCGGAAGAAACACGGAGGTACCGAGGATGTATTAGAGGCGATGGTGATCGAAGTACGCGGCCAATGGTCATCTCGAGGAACTGGACCGCAGTCACGAGCGCAAGCACGAGAGATTCGAGAAGTGATTGGATTGGGAATATCACCGCCAGTCTCATTGTCTATGTACATAAAACAACGCAAAGGAACAACGTCAACATTATGCCTTCGGCTTCGGCTTCTCGAACAGATAATGCGAGACTCCCATGTATATCCGCCGTCGTACGCAAACAGCTCCGAACAGGCCATATAAAGGATTTGCCAGCGGTTGTACCATGTACTCGCATTCTGCTCCCCATATGTCTCAACGAGGTGCGGCCAGATCTGCTTCTTGTTGGCAATCATCAAGGAAAGCCAATCCTAATGGCAGTGTCAGCACAGTGGTCCATGAAACGACCTGGATGATCAAGTGATATACCTCGCGAATTTTCGAGTAATTGTTGCCGTTCACCCACCATTGCTTCTCGATTTTCAGGTGCTTTGGGAAGTGAGGAAGCAAATCCGCGGAGGGTATGGTGCCGCCGGTAAAGAAGTGCGTGGTCATCCACCCCTCCTCGTAGTCGTACGGACTGTCCTTGCGGGCAAATATATAGACGAACAGCTTACCACCAGGCTTAAGAACTTTCGCAACCCTGGCCATCAGTAGTTCGTAATTCTTCATGTGGTCAAACATCTGCGGGAAATCTATATTGGTTCATCGATATCAAGCAAGATAGGTTACTTCGATAGACAACACAGGATTCAAAGCTTGCCTTTTCTTTCTCGAAATCGTAAAGGGACACATCGCCAGTGACGACGTTGAGATTGGTGAGGCCCTTCTCTTTGGCCTTGGCGTCGATGTACTCCTTCCGAGTTCTCGAGTTTGAAAAGGCTGTGTGTGACCTTGGATTTCGGTAGCATCCCCGCAAAGAACAATGCTCCCGAGCCCCAGCCACATCCTAGATCAAGGAAGCACATACCGTCTTCCAGCCAGGCTTTTCCAACTACGATATCCCAGGGTTTCACTCACATTATGAGGCAGGAGAGATTGGCTTGCGCCGGTGTACGGGTGTGTAAGTGGGGCCGAGGGTTGAGGGGTATCATACCCATGCTCATCGTGTATTCACTACCAGGAGTTGATGTTTCGAAGTGTGGTGGTGTATTGCGTAGATCAACAGAGGTGTAGTCGGAGTATTATGAGAATACTGTAAGTCAGTCGGGACATGTGTAAACTTTCACATCGCAACCCAGCTATGGTGTCTTTGCGGCGTCTAAGCATCATGGCCTCCACGTGTGAGCCTGATTTGTCCTGGTCAAGAATCTCATCAATTGTTGTGGTGCAACATTTATAGAAGTAATGGGAATCATCACGAAGTACCAGGATCCAGTCAATCAAATGATTTCTATCCAGAAGTTTGCCGCCCAATTGATGGGCTAAGTGTCCCCATGACTCTGGTCTATGCCCAGTAAACTATACCTAGTACATTAACTGGCCTATACGTACTAACAATGTAGCTTACAACTGCAGACCTGATGGCAGGATATTCTATGCTTTGCTTTTCCCCTTGGGTTCGCGCCGTCTTTCCCATATCTGGAGATATGACTCTCCGAGATATAACAACTCCTTCTGCGTGTTCTCCACGAATAGATCCTGGCAGGTCATCCACTCGTCCCTCGCCTTATCTCTTAATTGCACCTTCCATGTCTTCCTCTCCTCGGCTGTGTCTGCCACGTCTTCCTTGGCTCGCACTGCTTCGTGTACCACGTTTGCTAGTAAGTCGTAATAAATAGGCTCTCCTGGCGGATGTTCAGCTGGGTTTGGTTCGACGTATGGTGACACGTCTAGGTTCTGTGCATCGAACGTCACAATTGTTGGGTTTCGCTCGGAGACAAACTTGTTCGTGGAGAAACGCTTGATGTGGAAGATGAGATATGGAGGCAATGGGTGCATCAGCCTGTAGCGTTTGCGTTGTGCAAGATGCTCTTGTGCCTTTCTACCATCGTATTTGGAAAGAATTGTCGTGAGCGGTACTTGAGGGACGATGTTCTGCTCTAGCTCGTCCTGGAAAAGGGGCGCTGCCGGTAAATCGAGGGTCAAAAGGAGGAATCGATTGATGTCTGCTTTGACTTCCGCCGCCTCCTCAAATCGCAAACGATCGCCAATATCGGCTCTTGCTGTGATGTCCTGAGACTCAACCTTCAGTTTTCCTTGGAATATCCTTTGTACAATACTGCTTCCAGGTTTCGTTTTGCTACCTCCTAGCCCCAGGTGCAGGTTGTTCAAGAACCATGACAGAAACTCGACAGGATCTGACTGGACTGTGAGGTTGAAGCGCTTGTTTGATCGTAGCGAGATCTCCTGTAGCAGCTCATGCGGCGACACATGATTCTTAAAGGCACGAGGATTCCATATTTTCCTGAATAGGATACTGCATCGCTTCACCAGTTCTGATTTTGACGACATGTTCTCCAGCAGGAAGTAATTCCTCAGTGGAGCCACATGCGACAGCGCTTGCACGACCACGTTCAGGTAATCGTTTTCCTTGATGTTGTTCATGCCCACATAGCCCGGCGTGTATTCCTTCCCACCAAGTGTCCACGCGCTCCTGGGCTTACGATCCAGCTCCATGACCTCTTGTTTCGTGTACCGGGGGTCTGAGACGTACTTGATGTCTTCCAGCGACTTGCTCTTGACCTCGTACCCTTCCGGCAGCACGTATACCTTCTGCGTCTCCATATTAATGAAGACATGGTGGCCCTCGTCCAGCGCATGGAAATAGGCGTGCGATTTGGGGCCTCGACCCTGGAAGTACTTCCCGCAGATTAGGCAGGCGTAGACGTTGATGTTGGACAGGCTGATGGAACAGAGCTTTTCGAAGTCGAAGTCGAGCACACTTCGCTCTATCGTGTCAAGGTAAAGGTCATCGTAGCCAGCAGTTGGTGCTGCTTGTCGTATCGGTGCTTTTTCTTGGACATCGTCCTCCAAGTCATCCTCATCTTCAGCCTCGTCGCGTTGCGATGGCGTTGCGCCGTCCCCGTTCGCTTGGCCGTTCGGGAATTCGGTAGGGCCATCATCAAACCTGGACTTCTTTGATGCAGGCGAGCCTACTCCCATAGACTCCTCCAGAGCTTCTGATGCCGGTCGCTTGGACATTGTGGTAGCGCTGGAAGTGTGAAAAAAGTGTTGTCGCAAGGCAGAGAGATCAAAAGTTGGGAAGCTTCATGGGCCAATCAACGTTCTCATTCGGCGACCCCACTACCGTTGCTATCGGCACCTCTGTAGCTTCCGCAACCGACTTTCGTAGGGCAGCATTATTTCTGACGAAGGAATCTGATTTACTGCTGTAAGAAGGGCCTTGAACTCTGTGACTTCGATGCAACCGTAGTGTTGCGTTTTCCCAGATGATATTCAAGGCGTGCTCGACAAGTTTGTTATGAAGCCGGGTGACATTGACGTAACTAATCTATTGGGGGTATCTCTATTTCATATATCGTGATGATCATGCTATTGGTATTCATTTCGTGACCTGCCTCAACTTCGAGACCCTCCGCGCTGGCGTCGATTGACCAAAAGGCGTCTTGGGTGTTAACCCTCCGCTTCCACCAATCTTACCCCAAAGTCGCTGAGCTGCCGGCGTCAGTTCACCGCCCACCCGGGGACTACTCGGAAACTTGGGCGCCGGCGTAGTATCTACCTTCCCAGTCATACCGACTTTTACAGACGTCCTCTTGGATTGCGAGATCTTGTCTACCATACGATGGTGGAGTGCCTCCCTTCTGCTCTGTTCGTTGATCTTGAATGGATTTGGCGTAGCATCACCAGGTCCAAGGTCAATCCTGGGCGCTTTCGGTGCTTCGTACTCTGGCTCCTCGTCGTCTACAAATGCATACCCATTGACGCGCGGCGTTTCGCTACCCACGATGCTTGAGCTCGCAATGCTTCCTGTCCTTTTCCCCGCAATAGCATCTCTGACGGCCGAAAGAGATGGCGACCCAACGTCCGGCTCCTCATCGCTAATCTTCGGCGGGGCCAACCTGGTGTTCTGATAGTTGACGGCCTTCGGTGCCGCCTTGGAAACGGCTTCTGCTCTTTGGGCGATTGTCTCCACAGAATCTTCCACGCCATCTGGCGCAAACATGAGCGCATTGTTTGGGGGTGCTTTCCAAGTATCGGGCTGCGCTGGTCTCTCGTCGCGGTCTTTGATGGCTAGTCTGTCCTTTTTCCATCCATCATCGGTCAAGCTCTGCGTCTCCGATATCTTTGCTTCGATCTGCTTTTGTTTCAGCTGCATTTTCGATGGCAGCTTGTTTCCTGTCCACAACCATGCGTATTTCTCCGCTCTCTTGCTGTTCTGCTTGTCGAGTAGCTTATAGAAGCTCTCGTTATCCTCACTCGTGTACTCGGACTGGAAAGCACCCAGGCTCATGTTCATATCTATGTTTGGCTGCTCAGGCAGCGCAGAGACGGTTGACTGGCCGGACACCGAGACGGGGGTGTCGCCGATGAAGCCTCTCGGTGTCTGCGCGCCTGGTGCTAACGATGTGCCTCTTCTAGATTTCTGCCGGCCTGGCGTCATGATCTGGTGCAGCCGCCTGCTCGCGCTGTTGATCCACTCCTGGTCCTTCGAGTCTAGCGCATCCAGGTACTCCTGCTGGGTTTCGCTTTCTAGAAGTCCAGGGAAGAAGTCGCGAGCGATGATTTGTGACAAGGCATCCGTGTATGTGTCTTCGTCCAAGACCTTCTTCGGCCGCTTGATTCGTTTTGTCGGGGGCGGAGGAGGCATGAGCTCCAAGTCGGCCCTCTTGCGCACGAGGGCCGATGACGATGCGCTTTGCGACTCCATGGCCCCAAAGTGTGAAAGCGTTGATGAAGGTTGTATGAAGTCAAGTCTAGGCTCCCATTCATGGCCAAAGACGACAGCGTAAGGGATGGTGGGGCTGCCAGACGGAAGTGGGGCGATTAAGCGCGCGTCTCCGGATCTCACTAACCCAATGCTTCTCTGCCTCGAAACTCTATCTGCAGTTGATTTCCTCTTCACTGTTGTAATTTGTGATAGATTCAGTGACTTCTTGCGCTGGGCGAATTTTGCACCACTGTTACACGACCGAATGATACTCTTGCATCCATGAATTGCGGCAATTGCTATTCTTTAGCGGGTTTGTTTAACTGGCGACCTCGTGGTCTGCAACTAGACTAGAGGACGTCTCTATATAAACGGTTCCACAAGTGCTTGGTGCATACACGTCTGATCTTGTGCCGATCTAGTCTGGCTAGTATATTTGCCGAATCAGACTGAGTTGTTGGTCACAGCCTCACTTAGGGGGGTTTCGTCGTCTAAAGAGCCTATCTACAACGGGTGCTTACACTTCTATTTGCCTATAGAGTGCCTAAATTGGATAACTGTCGCCGTCTAAACGGCGGATCCTTACTTTCCGGCCACTTGTAGATACATTCTACAACAACCAGGACATGTGTGGAGTCTTTCCCATATGTAACCTCAAGGTTTGTTCTCGAGCAACAGCTTATTGGCGTATACGTCAAAACGGAATGCTCACTTCTAAATTATGATAGCATTCAAGCTAGCATGGGAGCATTACGTCGATTAAGCCCAAGGATGTGTTTTTGGGGCTTATGTGCTGAGCGCTTAAGACATGCATTAGTGTGGTAATATGGTCTGATGCTGGAAAATACAGAGTGTATTACCTTCCACTGAGCTCACCGTGATAAACCTTCCGGACTCTCTTGATTTAATCTCAATTCTGCCAAGGGGTGAATGCTTTTTTCTTTTTTTTCAAATTTCTCAGGGACAGCTGGTCTGTCTCACTACCTTGAGCGATGCCTGTCTCAGCACATTTATTCAATGACAGACGGCTCAGGACCTCCAGTGTATCCCGGTCTAAATAGCAACCTCTACCGTGAGGCAACTACTCCTCCCGAGTACGAGTGAATCTATCTAGCATCCAACCATGATGCTTGTCACCAGATGGCTCCTAGGCATAATGGAACGCGAAAACGGACCAAAATGCATGTCTCAAAAGGGCAGGAAGGAGTTCATTGGGAGCCCAGGTCAATACGGTCGCCGTCCATATTGACCTTCATTGCATTTTCACTCGCCTTGGCAATCACTCTTGAGGTGCTTGTCCAGGAGACACAACGATCCGGTCCCCTCGCTGCATCGTTGTCTGTCAATGATATACGCGACTCAGCCCATATCACGGCTCTTTACCTGCCGACAGTGATCGCAGTAGTTCACGGCTTTTTCTTCGCAGTTTTCACCTATGGATCGAATGAATGAAGATTCTCTGAAGAAGACTATTAGCAAGAAGCTGTTTAAGACCCAGCAAGAGGGTGGTGAGACGTATCTCTCCTGCGTTTCCGAAGAGGTGGACGGCATCATTTCGCGGCAAGAGTTGGGGGTAGATGAGCGATCCAGGAACACATCAGCTGGACGAGTTTAACCTTTGATTCTCCAACTCAAAGTAGGATCTATGGTGATTCTGCTAATGCTTGCCGGTGCTGCAATGCTCGTGTACTTCAAGTACAAGGAAATCATGCTTGGAGGTGAGTACAAAGACGAGCATGTCTCTGGATCTTGTTGTGATTGATAATTGATTTAGGACTTCCTCGACCATCCAATAATTTTGAAGTTCTTCAGCTTCTAGGGAACTACATTCCCACCGTCTTTATGACATTTCTCGAACCGTTTTGGGTTCTCCTCAATCGAATACTATGCCTCGGGCAGCCTTTCCGAAGGTTGCAAAAGGGCAATGCGACTGCACAACATATGATCGATGCTGATTACACTAGTCTGATGCCTCAGTTCAATGTGTGGAGGGCCCTGAGATCTAGTCATTATTCCTTGACCATTATTTGTGTCGTGGTTATGCTAGCCAATGTTCTTGCGGTGGGCCTCGGTGGCATTTTTAATGAGGTCCCAGTCGACGTCGAGTATGGCACTCAATATCAGCAACGACGCTTCTTGAACATGTCACGAGATACAGTCGCAGACAGGAAGGGCCAACCGGTCTTCTACACCGACCATGAGCAACTCGTCTTGAGCAACCTATCAACACATACAACACTGCCCTCATGGACTACTCCTGAGGCATATTTTCTTCCTTTCGCCCATTCACCTGGATCGTCTTCACCAGCGGATGTGCTGAAGGCGAATACTACAGGAGTATCTCTTGAACCAAGGTGCTCGGTCGTTACGACCGACGACGCATCGGAGACATACGTTCACGTGGTCGTAAACACGACCCATCAGCAGTTATCGCTCAACTCTGTCGCCGACGAAGGGTCTAGGATACAATGTGGCGTGACTACAGCGTGGCTGTACAACACGACAGTTTCTGACCATTTCGAAGATACAGTGATGTATGTGAATCAGCCAATGGGTCAGTCTTCCTTGGAGCTCGTCACTGGTTTGAGCTCAATTGGTTCGAGTCAAGCCGAGACTGCAGAAGCGGCCAGTTTCTGCAGCAAAAGGATTGTTTTTGGCTGGCTACGAGTAAATGCTACTGCCACTGGAGAAATTCGGAATCCGCCCACTGCTGAATTTACTCAATGCGAGCTTCTTCTCCATGTGGCGTCGTACGAAGTCAAGGTCGACTCACAAGGTCCCATCCATGGTCAAGAAAGGGTGAGCGATCTCCGCGATGCAGGCTCAGTGTTCGGAGCAAACAGAACCCAGAAACTTCCTGCAAACGTGCTCGTTTTAGCAACCACCGACTCGGAGAATGAATGGCACAATGCCACAATCACTCGCGACTGGGTGAACACCTTTATGAAGCTTTACCTCAACACGACTTCACATATCAACCCACAACTGCCAGTTCCCGGCCCAGAAGTCATGCTCCCAGCCCTCGAGGTTGTACTTCGAGAAACCGTAGCGGTCATGTTCGGACTAAACCCTGACTTGCTCAACTCTACCATTCGTGCCACACCGATCAACGGATTTGTCGTCCGAACGGAAACTCGCATTTTCATGTCAAATGCGGCACTCATCGTGAGTCTTGTGATCTTGTTTATCAACATAGCCGTTGCAGTGGTTGTGTATACGAAGGGATTAGATGTTACATTGCCTCGACTGGCCTCGACGATCGGATCGATACTAGCTTATGTTGCGAGTCGGGCTGCTGAAGAATATACTGGACCTGACGCAGTGACGTCGAATAGCTCTGGAGACACCAGAACATATACATTTGGGGGATTCATCGGCTCCGATGGAGAGCCTCATGTGGGCATCGAGCTGGATCCCTATGTGCTGCCACTGGAAACACGGCTTGAACGAGGCGATCGGCATTCAGATGCAGCATGGATATGAACAAACGTAGAAACACTACATTTCTAAGTGGTCTATACGGTATTGACGAAGCGTTTTTTCTGCTCATGAACCCAAAACTATAATGTTTACTGTTTTGCTTGCAACATTATTTACGACGATATGTTGGTCACGGCACATATTGGAAGAATGGTTTGTTGTTTCTTGAACGAATGTCAATTGCTTGCAGCATCACAAGCAGCGCTTGCCAGTTTTTCTTAGTCTCATCACTGCCGCCTCCGCGAGGGGAAAAAAAAAAAAAAAATATGTACAGTTGAAAAGTGAACGAAAATGTGGTATCACCGAAAACGCCAACCTCATGAGTTTCCCCTTATCGATCCAATCCGTGCCCTGACCATGCGAAACTGAATACTCAAGAAAGACCTGCTCTAGTTCTTGAGCGCGCGCATGGCCATCCTGCGTCCCGCAGCTGCGATCTTCATGTCGGTTGACTCTCCAACTGTGCATGATGTGCCCGCAGCCAAGGGCATGACCACAGACCATGTCCCACTTGCGCATTGCTGGTAGCTCGTACCAAGGCACAAAAACATGCCGTTGGTGTCGCATGAACCAGTCTTCTGCTGTCCAGTTCCAGTGGAACTTCCACTCGACGCCGAGGCAACTGGCACCGAGCTAGAGGCAACGGATGCCACTGATGTAGTCGCAGGTGCTGCCGTTGTAGTCGCCTGGGTCGTCTTGGTGATGAAAACTCCACCGGGGACCGAAGTAGCAGAAGAAACCAATGAAGTAGTTGCGGCCACACTGGTTGTTGCAGCAGCCGTCGTACCAGCTGATCCTCCGCTTCCGCCCGAAACTGACTTGCAAGATGAGTCGAAAGACACCGGGCTGACCATGCTGTTCGTCTCGACGGAATCACCGGGGTCGGGGATCAAGAAATCGCTGGAGACTTCTGCTCCATTGACAGTCGTGGTGCACCCATCACTCACACCATCGAGGTTGGCAACGAATAAATCGGGCAACTTGTCGAAATTGGCCTGATCACCACCGGTACCAGTAAGCTCAAGCACACCACACTGCATGTAGTATTCTCTGTTGCCAACACGGTTGATCCAGGACCAGGCGATGGTTGCGTTACCAGCAGGGATATCGGTGGGAATGGTGTAGTCGTAGGTGAAAGGGTCGACCATGTCGGCGGTAGTTCCAATGTTACCGGCTGTATCACGGGCAGGGCACCCTCCCTGGATGGTGTGGATGACCTTGAACTTGCTCGCCTTGGTCGGGGCTGTGTCATACGTGATGCTGACTTGGCAACTACCTCCTCCGTGCACAGCACTGCCTAGGAAAGCCAGTTGTTGCTTGGAGCCAAGGGCATACGAGTTGACAGGGCCGGTCCAAGATGCGCCGGTGTTACGGCAAGGGAAATCGCTGCCAGAGGCATCGAGGGGGCGTTGCGGGTTGTCATCGTGGATGAAGTCATGTGGTTGGGGGTCGGTGAGGACCAAATGGCCGTTGACAGCGGTGGCGGCGAGGAGGCCGGCCGCGGCGTAGATAGTCTTTGCGTTGAACATCTTGAAAGGATTGAGTTTTATTCGTAACCAGACGAATAATTTTCTTGTTTAAATGATTGTGTGAATCTGTTTCTTAGCGCGAGTTGCTTCTGAGTTGTAGCGTTTTGTGATCTGTTGGTACAAAAGAACCCAGTTAGCCAAGATTTCAAATGCAGTGGTTTATATGCTGAAACCCGTCTGTCTTTGCTCTTCCATATCATAAAGATCTTTTTGTCTCAGCACTTGTCCAGACGTCGCAAAGCCTCTAGCAGGTGCTGTTGCGACGATGTCTTGACAAGGCATCACAATCACAAGAGCGTTGTTCGATCTGAACAATCAAAGACAAGAGCTGAGGCAAAAAGTCCAAACAATTGGCCCATTTCCATCTCTCATCTTTTTTTCTTTCTTTTCGAGGTTATGGAAGAATGTGCACAGACAACAGGCGGACTAGGGCAGCAGTATCATTGTCTCAAGGGGAACTCACCAAGGTTTGGCTTTGTTATGGCAATGTAACAAAAGCGATGTGGCCAGGCACAGGAATGATATCGATCTTTCCGAATTTGATCTGGACAAGCTGAGAAGGCTCTCAAAGGATAGTAATGCTCCGGGCAGGGGGGGTTTGCTGTGAAGAAACAGAAGTAGAAGTCAAGGGCCTAGCCTCGAAAGGAGTGAAGGAAAGACCTGCGCAAAGATGTCGCGGCGTGAAGTGATGCTGATGATGCTGAGTGACAAGAACAGAAACGAGGGTGAGAGGTGGGACGAAACGAACGACTTATACGTCGGTATGGAGGCAAAAAAGAATGAGGAGCGGCAACTTGCAAATCAGCCTAGTCATGCAATGCTATGGGGTCCATCCAGATCAACGTGAAAAACGAGATATGCTGCAGGAACACGAGCCATTCTGAATTTGATTGGCTGTGAGGCCGACGGGGTAGAACATGGGCGCCCCTTGTCATCCGGACTGACAGCGCTATGGTCCACCGAGTCCCATAACTGAGCGCAAGTATGAATCCCCACAGAACAGGCATCGTCAGCCGATGTGACCCCTGGGCCAGTACGAGCTCAGCCATAATGCAGAAGTGGTGGCTCGGTCTGGTTTCGAAAGCATTGCGGGGATCGACGGAGGGTCGCGCTGAAGGGACGGGGATGATGGAAAGGGAAGTTGGGTCGAGATTCTTGATTGGCCTGCTGGCGATTTTGTTTCGTCTTGGCACCAGATGCACTAAGAATCTCTCCTTGACTGGCCAGGAGTGCAGGATCGTATACCAACCCCAAATGGCTTGAGTGGCTTGCCAATGGATTGTTTGCCCCTGGATTAGACTTGCCAGAGAAGGGGCCGAGAGACGCCAAACGACTCAATGTCATCCCTCCCAGTTTAGAGGCTGTCTGCAGAAGCAATTCTTGTCACCGCTCAAGTGGCATCAGTCTGAGAAAATGCACTTGCCGGACAACCCCACGCTCAGTTGAGTGGAGGAACGGCTTCGGTCCAGCAGCTGGAGATACAGATTGCCTTATAATTTGGATCATCTGAGAACATCCAGACTAGCTGTCCTCTGGGATTAAGCATGATAGTGTTTTAAAGTAAAAGGTCTGGTAGCCAATTGCCCTTTTCGGACATTGTAGACCACCAATCAGGGCCCGTTGACCCAGATATCTGGGTAATGCTGCAGACACTTACTCTACCTGGTCAATTTGGCCGCACTCCTGGCAATAGCCGCGTGGAACTACTTTCTGGAAGAATCTTGTAAATGGACACAAGTGCCCGTCGTCTTCGCCGTCAGTCGACTAAGAGGCAGGTTTTCTGGATGAAGATCCTGTCCTGCTCAGGGGGCATAAGCCGATAGAGCCAATCATTTGACAACAAAGGGGGAGGCTCATGTGACTACAGATGAACTTTTCGCGTAACAGAATGGTTGCCTCTGAGCCTCTCGTCCAGCTCGAGTCTTTTTTGCAGTGCCGAGGGAGCCCTCAGAACCCCTGGCTGGGTTTAGGCCCATCCTGTGCTCCCCGCAGGGTGCATCGTGCATTTCTACAGGGCCTGAATAACCCCTGGCTCCGGCCCCTGGAGAGACCAGGCCAGGGCTACCAGCGAACGGGATCTCACCATCGGACTGTGGGGTCCAAGCTAGTCCAGGCCAAATGGAGTGCTCCGTCCAATGGTGAAACCTGCCCCGTTTCATCAGCTGTGCTGACTGTTCGCCTTGGTGAGATGCCATCAATTCTATCCAAAGACTACTACTTTAAATGGTTCCTCTTGGATCGCCTTGGTCCGGGAACAGCAGTCGTCTTTTAGTGGTGTGACTACGCATGGGACCGTACAGATGTGAATGGTTGCTTTTGCGAACCTCGTCACATCCTCTCGCGAGAAACGAAACATGCGATTGAGGTACTTACTGGGCCAATCGCTGGACGGGCTGCAAGCGAGCGGCAAAATTCGTCACTGCTCGGGGGTGCATACGACTCGCATATCGTCTTGAACCCTTGGCTCCTCAGGGGCTCGCAGCTGAACGCCCGAAATCGAGCTATGCCTTGACTAACCCTATCTAATGATGGAACTGTAGTTATACTAGTTAAGTAGACTAAATAGGTAGGTAGTTAATCAATGCAAGCCGCGGATGAAGGTTTGCGCCAGACCACCGGTAACTTTGACGCGGAGGCGGGAGCGCCCAGCACGTGTAAGTTGCGCACTGGAGCCGCTCCAATTGTGCAATAAACGATCTCTCCAACGCGCTTCCTTTTCCCCAATGGCTTTGCCAAGCTCACCGCTTCACCTAACAAGCCGGGCCCTTGCAGATGTCATGGGAAAAGCATGAATCTTGTGTAACGATAACCTTAGATCATCATTTAGCGCCAATCCACCCAATCGCGGCTCACGACATTGCTCTGGCCCCGAGCCAACTCATCCTCCGGCCCTGTGCAGCCGAGCCGCTAAATTGTAGGAAGCAAGATGAGTTGTGATCTGGCTCTAGGTGTCGGACAGCTACGCAAGTGCCTGCCTGCAAGCAAGAGGGCCACCGTTTGAGTTACCGCAGTATGCCTCCTGTTACGTTGTACCGTGCTTTGGCGGCCAAAACAGCCTCGTGAATGATAGACATGAAAGGAGGGTGGCGCAGAGACTGGGAGGCCCGGTAGAAATGCCCATCTCTCGGGCGGAAGCTATTCGGGGAATAATCCCAGAGATCGACGCCCGGGTCCCTTGTGGGTCTGCAGGGTTATTTAGATGAAAGCGAGCTGAACGCCCCAGGTGAAATTGTTCGGATGAAGTCTTCGCATGAATCTTGGCATTCCCAACGGCAGCTCCTCTGTAGGGACATGAAAGCTCGTGGCGTGGGAGGAGCCCGCGAGGCAACATCTTCACGGAACTAGGCTCATGATAGGCACTAATTAATTTGCACAATTGCCACAATTAGGCCGTAGCTTGATGGGCTGACGCATGCAGCACGGTTGCTTGGAGGCCTTTCACATTCCTCGTACCTGTTCGAGGGGAGGACTCGCATACACAGCACTAACAAAGTCGTAACTACAAACGAACTAAAGTAAGGCTCTCATACATTGATGTGTCCTATCTTTACCTTCCTTGGTGGTGGGATGCTGCCAAAAAATGCAATTTGGATCCGACGTAAACGCCCAGAGGAATGTTCGATACCCTCAGCTTCTAATCCTTCAATGCATTGTGTATAGTCTGCAACCATCTCCAAAATCAGGATGACAGGATATCTAGACTAAGTCAGTCTCGCCGGATGATTATTTTAATCCTTCAACGCTTTAATAGGGTCTTTTTCTAGCTACGCTCACCTAAGTATACAACCCGAGAGAGGCACAGGTACATTTATCCCCTTACATGAAGATATCCCATCCGTCAATAGCCTGAGGCACTATCTGTGCCCATATTAGTGGGCCGAGTCGGTTCGTAATCTTCCAAATTCGCTTTTGCACGTTCGATTCTCCCATATTTTGTTTCAATGTAATAAGAAATTATTTGTGTTCTAAAAGTATGTAGAGATAGCAAAGATATAGACAAAGATTCAAATATATACCATCGAAAGAACCCCCACACCAGTGAGCATCAACCGGACAACAAGAATAGCGATATTCCGTGCGCCGGGAATCGATGGTCAAGCCACTTCAATCAACAGATGGAAAGTGGTTTGCTGCTGCTCTGATGAGGGGAAGAAGAAGATGAAAGAAAATGGAAAAATGCTCAGATTCCCCAAAAGCGGCCATTCATGACTTCATATGCAATTATTGGGTGTAAGTCAAATCACATGCCTTTCGGCAATGGACGATGCGCAATGTCTAAATTCCGGTATCGTCCTGAACCTTCTCGGCGTCGGTAGCATAGTCGACCCAGTTAGAACAGCCCTCTTGCAGGATATCGGCATCGACGAATGCCGCGATCTCAGACTCGCGCTCAACAAGCTGCAGAGCCAGACCCTCCACGGTGTGCCAGCCGATCTAGAGATGGCCGTTAGCTTTTGTCCGATAGGTATAGAAGGGTCAGACGATACTTACATGGCAATGCATCAACCATACACCAGGGTTGTCGGTTGGGAAACCGAGGACTAGGTAGCCAGAGGCGGGAAGCATAGCAACGTCTCTTCGAGGCGGGTTTGAGAAGTTCAGCTGATCAGTGCTAGTGTAGGTGGCAGCCGCCTGTTGGCCCAAGACGTAGAAGTCGTGACCGTGGAGATGAATCGGGTGAGTCTTTGATGTGGTTAGTCTAGCGTCCTCATATTTCAGCCATTATAGGAAACTCACAAGGCCGATCTGTGACTCTATCACAAAGTACACCCACTCATTAGTGTCATTGTAAATATTGATCTGTTGCTCAGGAGCCCAGGTGCTGTTGTTGTCGATGATCTGTTCCAGTGCTGCTCATTGTTAGCTTGTCACTCAGTCATTGCGCAGCCACACGGCGGAAACTTACTAGGGTACTCCCAGTGCGTGTAGAACTGTTGGTCATTGATTGTCCATCTGAAGACACCATTGACAGCGAGGCCGACTTCAAAGTCAGCCTCCAGGCCGCCTTGGGCAGCATCGAGCTCGACAAATGGCTTCAAGTTGTCGGTTTCATCGTCGCAGCTATCAGAATATGCCCAACCAGTAGTCGTAGGAGTCGCAACATCAACGCTGTCGTAGTTGAAAATACCCGTAATGTCGAGGGTATTCTCGTTGGTGCTGGAGCACGACGTTTGAGGGATTGCACGCAGCCAGTAGTTACCCGCGTTTTGGTTGGCCTCAACAATCACATCGTATCGCTGGCCGATACCTACACTGATGGTGTCGGCGGTATAAGGCTGGATAGGAACCAGATCCGCGGAGATGACAGTCAAAGTGTGATTGTCAATGCTAAACCGAAAGTGTGTATCGAGGGCAGTGTTAACAAGACGGAGACGAGTACGTGTTCCAGCAGTGACACTAGTCTGGAACTTGGAACCACCGCCATCAGTCCAAGTGTTAGTACCGTTAATCAGACCATTCTGGGCTGCTGGCGGTCCCGCGGTCTGAGCCTGTGGATAGAGGGCATCTACAGTCTCGTGGTACCAGTCTGAAAATAGCAGAGTACCCTTGTCCTCATCATAAGGAGCAGATGCTGGGCCATTGATAACAACTCCGCCAAAGACGCCGTTCCTATTTGACGTTAGAGCCGTTTACTATTTTGAAAAGAAGCTATACTCACCAGGCCTGCAGACTGAAGTGTGAGTGGTACCAGGTAGTACCATACTATATCAATGGCTATCAGTACGGGATGACCAAATCAGGTCGAGACAAGCTTACCTGGGTAGCCTTCCAAGTGTAAGTCATAGAATCACCGGGTGCGGTAGGGCATTGAGTAATGCCAGAGACACCGTCAAAGTGGTTGGAACCCCTAGTTGTATAAATCAGTGAACATCCCAGATGTCTCCTAGTTTGGAGTGACTGACTGTTGCCTGATACCATGCCAGTGGATACTTGATCCGTTGTTGGCAGCGGAGTTCTTCACATGTACAACTGAACAACTGTTAGCTATGGCTTTCTCGGATTGCAACTACTGGATTACTGACTGATGGTATCACCCCAGTCAGCAGTGATCTGGGGGCCAGGGATGGACCCATTGATGGTTTGCACAGGACGAGCAAAACCGTCAGGTGCGAGAGTGGTCTCGGTGATCTCCCACCAAAACTCTCTCACGACGCCAGTGTCTGGAGCTTCATCATACCAGTTGGTAGACAGGGAGTAGGCCCCCCAACAGCTAGGATTGTTGGCTGAGTCGAACTCGCAGTCCTGACGAGGGGAGACATCTGTAGCAGGCGCCGCGAAAGCATGCGAAGAGAAGAGAGCGCCGAGGCTCGAAAGAATGGCTGTTCGGTGCATGCTGCACTAATCAAACTGATATATCAAAGAACGAAAGGTCAAGAGTGAGTGGAGCGGCGTCTTCTTGTGCTGGATGCTGGCTGATGATGAGATATTTCTTTTTGTCTTCGAAGGAGGCACCCCATTATATAGATCACCAATCCATCTTGAAGGAGGCGGGATTAGATGTCGTCAGCGTTCACAAATGCACATCGTAAATACGCGATATTCGTGATATCGAAACTGCAGTCATCACACCTTCACGATCCCCTGAAGACCAAGAAGCTGACGCGGTCTGCATGGGCGCGTATATGCCAAGGTTTCTGGTTTGGCCGTGCTATGGAGAACCTTGTGAAGAAAACGGCGCACAGATGCATCGTCAGGTGGCTTGAAAGAGTGCTCAGCGCTGTGGGTATGCATGGAACCTGGGCAGATGCACATGGCTGCACGGCTCAAGGGGGGGTCTATCGGCCGTGACCATGCTGGACGGGACCGGTAGACGCCAATATATGGGTGAATAGTGAGGGTAAGTGGTTAGTATATAGTCACTGTATTGGGCTAGTCAGCCGAAGTATCCGATAAGAGGACGAATCCCTAGGGACTACAATCACCATGGCCGCTTAAAATTTCTACGGGGCTCCCACGAATTATCAATGTTCTAAGCTAGGCAAAGGCGCTTTATGGACTATGAAGAGGCTGGAAACCGAGGACTTGGATGGGGGGTTGCATCGAAAATGGAAACTACCCACGACTGTGTCGTAAGCCTCTGTGGTCTTATCAGGACTATGGGATATTTGACTAAAGCAGATTTGTGAGGACATTGTAGCATTCCTACTTCAATCGCCTTCCAGAAGGGAAATGGAACCTGGGGTAGATCGTCCAACACTAGTCAAGAGCCGCAAGCGGGCGTGCTACGTAATCCTCCAGGTCGAATAACATTAGCAATGTCGGCGATGTGACACTGCCATGTGCCGAGCGCCACGCCTGCTACGATAGCTTATCGTTTAAGTCGCTTGAAGTGTTATTAGGGTGTGAATGTGGCGCTTCAGCCGAAGGGTCCCTCTTGCCTGCATGCGGCACACGGGTATAATCCTGGAATGTAGCGGTGGAAGCAAGGAATAATACCTGTCGGCGGCAGCCCTGTCCATATGGCCGGGCCCTCGTATTCTCTTAAAAAATCCTAGGGTGTTCTACTGGCTGCACGCAACTACTGTGTTTTGTCGCCGCAAACCTCGGGTAAGACTACAATTATTGACTGTAACTTCGCCATACCAAGCGGCTGGGATGTGCATGAGCAGAGGACCCAGGCAGGATATTGCGGCAGAGTTCATGAAGAGTTTCGAGAAACCACTTTGAAATGCCGAGTGCCTCAAAAGCCACGGTGGACACGAAACGTAAGCAACCGCTGGGGCCAGGTTACCGGAAAACGGGCATTGCTCGCCAAGAGGGCGTCGATATAGACACGCTATACATGGCCTACACTGACTTGTGCTAGAGTTCTAGTCCTCGACCACTATTTCAAGCAGGTCTGTAAGCTTTAAATCAGTCCCTCTCAGTCCATATATTAAATTATATGGAATTTGTCTGATGCCGGAACCCAAAGGCTTACATTAAATTATGGCCGCTCTTGTGAGGCAATAGAAACTCGGTTGTCTCTCGGTTCTTGCCCGAGACCCCCGAGCTCGGCTGACTAACTTGGTGATCTGGACAAGGGGTACATTGCGTGTATGTATGTTCTGCGCTTAATTGGACTACAAGGATCATTCGGAATTGGCCGAGCATTCAATAGTCGCGCCGTTGTACGCGCAATCCCTCTTCCCTAAGAGGAAATTTAACCGCAGTACCTGCAGCTTTTGCTGCGAGGTAATCCTGTATTGCCTATGGACTAAGTACCCAAAATACCAATTTTAAACTTTCAAGCTTCGCGGGGGTCAAGCCCAAGCATACGATGCTTATTAGATTCAAGCATACTTGAACCGCGCGTCTTGGCATTGAGCTGAAACGGCCCACGGATACCAGCGGCGTAACTCGCAGCGGCCTTTGCAGCTTGGATCGTGATCGTTGAACCCCCAGTCCCTTGAAAAGCCTCACTTCATACAGCATCAGATCACGACAGCAGCGGTCAGATCTTCGCTTACTCGGAACTCGACCCGAGTCCCAGATATACATAAATTATTCGTATCGTTAGTCGTCGAGTTGTCCTGCACTCTTAAATCACCCAGCGATTTCACAACCTTATGCTATCACTGGTCTATCAAAAGAAAGACACGGTTCTACATATTGCCATACACATAATGAGTCAAGTCGTGTTGATCTATCGTTATTGTCCCAAAAGATGTTTATCACGAAAATAATAACAGACACTATCGTATGTCGTTTGACGGGTTTATGTGACTTATCACATGCACTATCGGGATCCTTTTCTTAGAGCCCAATCGATTGCCTCACCGTAATGCAGACGAGGGTGCTACATATAATCGCTCAAGCCGCCACGCGGACCCAAATAATCTCCGCACACGCGGCAGGGGCATTGCAGACCCCTAGACTTTCAGGTGGCTGTACGGCCTCTTGTCCCTTGATCATGAGGCAGCAGTCCACGCACCACAGCCTTGTACTAACGTGATATTGAACTTTGACATTTGCCAGTACAACGTCAATGTCCTCCAATGCAGATTCCGGGTGCTGTCTATAACGTATAGGGTTTCGATTGGTACCGTACAAATTGGTACCAAACGTATACCGTACTGCACGTTTCAATTGGCTTGAGGTACGGTATAGTTTAGGTAACACGCAGGCCTACTATATACCAGCTTTAGACCTGAACTATGGCTCTTAGAGGTATCCGACCCGATATTTTCGGCAATCCATATTTAAAGACTTCTATTAAAGCCCCACTAAGTATATAAAAATAGGTCTCAATACTGGTTGAATTGTGGTGGACGTATCAGCTGTGCCACAGTGTGGACAAGGGGTGTTATAAGTTTGTACTGTACCAGGGCCCTGTCCGTCCACCTCCCCTTAATACCGTTAATATTAATATATATACATTATTTTAATACCCACACGTAACGTATATTAACCGGTAAAAAGTCCGTATACCCCATACTGAATCACGTACCGTAGCGTTTGGTACGCGTTCATGCTAGAATTGTACCGTACTGTACCTTTCCGAAAGGTACGTACTTTTAGAAACAATAATAACGTACGCTGACTGCATGGGCGAAACACAGCGATTATCACGGTATTAGTATTGAAATTTCTTTCTTTAACAACCTCTCTCTGCCCGGAAAAGCATGGATTTCTAGACTCTTGGAGGAATCAATGCATGCCCAAGCCAATGAAGCGGTTCGAAAACGCAGCCACAAGGTTGGTTGCACGACAACATCTTCAATAGGCATCTACAGGCGCCGTGTCCGTGAAGCCCTTGGAGTCAAGGGATCAAGCTGCTTGCAGCCTGCATCTGATCCCATATTGAAGAAGAAAAGGTTTTCAATATTGACAAAGTTCAAGGTAGAGTTACTTGGTCGGTGATTACATTGTAATGCCTGTCATTCTCTCGACGGAGCTACAGCGATCCAAACACGTGATTTATGCCTGTTGCAGTCCTCAAAACATATGCCGATGTGCCACTTTCCACGCCACTCACCTGGCAACCTGCATTATTACATTCCAATGTCGTTCCAACTACGCTGGTGGATGTAGGACTTCCTGGGATCCAATTCAGATAGGATAGAGCAAATGGGAGTGACATGGGAGACGGATGGCCGGCGCGAGATACCTTGAAGCAGCAATGTCAGGCTAGGATTGTATTGTTGTAAGATCTTTTTCTCTCATACCGAGGAGGAGGATAGCTAGGATTGATGAACCAACAGCGATGTTTAACGCCAATGCGGACTCACCGGTGCCTTGTCTACCTAGGTACACTAGATATTCGGCATCTTCCACTTGAATGTGGCTAAGCGTTTCACACAGTTGATATTGATTTCTTAACTCGGACCTTCTGATGTTCCTTCTTTCATTCGAGCAACGTTACAGCTAAGCAGATCATACGTATGGAAATCTCGTTATCCTTCATGCATGGTCTATGTTTGGTCAACAGCTGCCCCAATCCGCCCGCAGGGAATGATATCGTAAAATGTTACGAATGGCAACCGTGCTATTTTCAGACGGCAGCATCTTTCTGCTCCTCCGGCACTTCAACCTGGACTGGGGCAAAATGCTCCGAGTCTTCGAATCCGTAGTCCTCTCTGGTCCAACGCTTCATTTTCTGGGTGCGGAACTCGTGGAAGTCCCATTCGCGATCTTCGAGGTATTCTGGGGACTTGAACACATAGACCTCCGTCTCGACCTCCTCGCCTTCTACATTTCCTTTCCCTTCGTCATCGCCAACTCGGGTTAATACCTTGACCTTGACCTTCTCTCGTGTGTACTCGTCGCCCTCAAAGAAGTCGAGATGATAGATATTGGCTGAAGTCAGCCCAGTCACCAGCATTCCTCGAACTTCGTGATCTGGATCAGGGGTGATGCCAGGATAATCCGCATCGCGCACGCGCCGACGGCAGTAGCCGTGCAGCAGTGCCGGCTGGAATTTGTGCAGCGATTTGAGCAACTTGATATCAGTCGTTGAGTTGCGGTAGCAGACTGTGAAGAAAACCTCTGCTGCCATCTAGAACGTGGTTAGCGCCACAAGACCCCTTATCTCGAGCTGTAAAAGGGCTCGTCGAGTATGCAACATACCAGTGTGCCTATTATGACGTCAGTCGCAGCACAGCATGTTCAAAATTGTCTGTCACAGGTCTGCAAGCCTACCGTAGAAGAAAGCGGTCGCCGAGCCATCAGTGGCATGGAACTCGTCGTTGGTTGTCATGGTATCGTACGACACCAGATCGTGGTGAGTGGTTGCGCTTATGGTCGGTCACCTTGATAACCCCGCGATTTTGAAGGTACAGTAATGTAGTGTTGAACGAAATTCTCTATGCAAACTGGCAGATTTGAATGGCAATATAAGAGGAATTAAATCGCTACTTATAATGTGCAGGAATCGAAAATGTTCCTTAGGCTTCTATATGTCTATGAAAGAGAATGCAGCTCTTGTTGGTTTAGATGTTCTAAAGGCTGCTAAAATTGTCAGTCGCCTCCTATCCTGGTTGTCGCCCGGCACGCGGCTGGCAGCTCTTGGCAGAGAATGGAAGGAAATGGTAATTGATGCTATCTATATTTCATGTGAGCGTGATGCGCAAACAAGCACCGAACTCTTAGACACGTTAAATGATTTTTGATGCTTTTATTATATTTTATTAGTGATCTCAATCATGTTCCACATTATAGAAAGTCTTAAAGGCAGGGAGGGAGTTGTCTTGCAAATTCGCGACACGCGTTGATTGGTGCGCTGACGTCGCGTCGTCAGCCTTTTGTCTCTTATCTTAGCTTGAGTTCGAAAGATCAGATAAGATAGAGCGGCGTGAAGTGGGGTCTTCAAATCCGGGGTATGTGCGTTCCAAGTTTTCGCGGGCGAAGTTACAGCGCCCTGATCAAGACTAGTGCCCCCGCCGCCCTACGTCTCCCAAAGCTCCCTTGAGTTCCCCGTTATATGATTACGACCTATACTTATGCAAATGTTATGCAAACAAAACGGTATACATCTTATTACATTCCGTTTCTTTAATAGAGTAAAGGAGGGTAAAAAGCATCCGCTCTCTAAATATAAACGGATAGGCTATTTTTAGCCGTACCCTTTATGTTAATAGGTAATTACTTAATAAAAAGCTATGTCCTTAACGATTAACTACGATGTATAATATGTTGTATAATGTATTATTTTAATATGTTGCTACTAATTTGTTGCTTTGCAGTTTTGTTTGTTATTAACGCCCACTCATGGGTCGAACGGTTAAGGCGTCTGGACTCGAACGGGACTATGGTGGGAGACCTTAGGTATATCCGGGGAGCTATATCCCGAGTTAACCTAAACTTTACGGACAATCAACTAGTTTACTTCCTTCCGCCCGCCGGTCGACCGGCCGTATAAGGTATCCCCCCTTCCGATTATATTTGCAAAGATACGTAACGAATGCCGGCCACGGCTTAAACCTTGCCAATGCTTCAAGCCTAACCCGGTGATCTGGTTGCGCTCTAATATTAAGAAAATGGGCATATCACACTACTAGATAATAGCCTATATAAAGCTGGGAGTGGTGCGATATTTATTTACGGCATTTTTCCCCTTCCCTAAACGACCGCCTTTTAGCGATCTATGGTGTTTGGAATCGTATAGGTACCGGGGGCGACGGTCGAGGTGCACTGTTAGCTAAAAGACCTTTTAATGATAGTAGGTGTTATTAAATTAATAATGGGTTAATTTCTAAAACACGGCAGAAATTGTACCAGAAGACCCCGACAGATCCCTAAGGGGCAGACCTGTGGTGTTAAAACGACATTCGCCTGCCTATTAACATTACCGGCATTTACACGCTATATTGGGTCTGGGAATGGCCTTCCATCCCGACCGTGGCATAACCGTAAGGGCAGGTAGAGATTTATATAAGTTGCATGGATGTCCGTGTTATCGTGCCTGACGTCCAATCGGGGGTGGTATCCTTTGTAGAAAATCAGGACCTGAATCTTATTGGAATTAAAGGGTAAATGTTATTAGATTAAGTACTATAATTACTATTATTTTGTTTTCCGTCGTTGCGCGATGAAAACACCGAATTTCCTAAAGTTGTTTATTCTTGCGTTTAATACCCGTTTTATTTTATAGTATAATGTATTTGTTCTTGGACCACTTATCGTTTTAACTATCGATGAGACGCTAGTGATCAAGTCTTACCTAGGTATGCTCTCGCTAGAGCTACAGCCACATAAATGTCTTCGAATACGTGAAATTATATCTATTTGACAGATCCTAGTGCACCACCTCCGGTGACATTAAAGCTTCGACCTCCTTCTCAGGTATATCCACAGAATTCAGCTCCTGAAATCCACGACGGCGCCCTCTCTATATCGTATCCTGGAGACCCTATACCGTCCTGAAAATGCTACCATGACCAATCACGAATATTGGATCGAGGTGCAGGGCCATACAAAGGAGTTGGCGGGGTGCCCCCCAGACTACCAAAATAGTAAACTCCATACTGTTTCTATGGTACCCCTGCACCAATTTACTTAGCAGCGCTATCAGCCAACATTTACGGTCGCTGACAAAAATTAATTTTTGTGGTAGTTATAAAATAACTAAATAAAAAAAAGCGAAGAAAAAAGGCCACCCAGTGTAGGGATCGAACCCACATCTCCTCTATGCTGCCGCCAACCACCCAAAGCATCTTTCCATTTAGACCAACTAGGCTTAATTTGCTAAGGAGAGCTATTAACTTAGATCATAAACAATTTCTACCCCCAGTGTCATCAGCTTAAGCACAGGCCACCACCTGTCACGGCTTAGGCATGCCTACTGATGATCACGTGCCTCATGATGATCTACTACTGTGGCGATCTCACGTTCGTTTTTCCTTGCGGAAAAACATCAATGTATAAATACCCCTCTATTCCAGTCCCTCAGTCTTAATACCACTCCTTCTTATCAATGCAGTCTGCCAAAGCGGTACTGGAATTGGATGAACCAACTGGCTGCTGCTGCCATCACTTCGGTCTACAGAGTGGTGTTGTTGAAACGATAACCAACACTACTCATGCCATTACGCTCTCTTCTTCGAATGGGGCAAGTTTTGCACGATGATTATAGTCTAGTCGAGCAGAGAGTGCATCTAATTTCCCACCGACTACTCAAGTGCCTGAAGATGATTGTGTCACGGGTACTCAACCGCAGCTCGCACTATGTCTCCAAACCAGAGAGTAGTATAAAATGAAAGTCTATGATGGGCCATGTACAGTGAATAGGTAAGATGGCGGCGAAGCTGTGATAATTCCGGCTCTTACGTTATGAATAATGTGATGAAGTTGCGCTGTAATCTGCGGTACTAATGCCTAGCGTCCACTTTTTGGTAAGAATAGCGTAGGGTTTTGTTGTCGTTTTGAAAAGGACGGGTTCGCTAAACATGAACTACGTTTCCGGTTAGCATAAGAGTGGTCGCTAGGCATACCGTGAAGCGCTAGCGACCTTATAATTATGAGTTTGTAGTGACTATTATGGTTGAGAGTGGTTTGTTTCTGTTATGGAATTCTGTCGGACCGCAGAAGGAGTAGAGAGACGAATAGTTTTTTATATATTTGAGAGAAGGGCCTGGAGGAACGGGGACGGGGCTATTATTATCCCATTTAGAATCTTAAGGGTAATGCTGCATCTTATGCAGTCATGCAGGACCATGCTGTATTGACCGAATGAAGAGAGTTTCCGCTTTTTGCTGTGTAGTGAGGAGGCCTTTCCCGGCTTCTATGTGTTCAGTGGTCAAGTCTCCCTTTGAGATCACCGACTTTGAATGACTTCCCAGGAAGTCAGCACAGACAGTTCGACTTCTCACGCCTCAGTGGCGTGCTACATCTTATGCAATACAAGACCGTGGTATAATGACCCAGAAGTAGAAGATTCCATTCATTCGCTATGTTGTGAGGAGGCCTCTCTCGGCTTTCATTTGTTCTAGGTCGAGTCTCCCTTAAGATCCCCGATCTTATATTATATAGATGGTGGCGTCTAGGTATTCGCCATTACGGAGCGAGGTAGGTAGGTAATGAGACAGGGCGATGCTATATCTGATCTGGGCTTGAGTCTACCCACTGGTTCGGACTAAAGGGATTGAGCTTCTAAGGTACGTCTTAATAATGCCTTATTTGGGTAAGAACGCTTTCGACTAAGTAAATAATAAATGCCTTAAATCTAGATGCCTTGCGCGTATAAGATAAATATCAGACCCACCCTCCCCCAGCTTTTCACCATTCTTCCTCTCTATTTTTCTCTCCATCCTCCTCCTTTATCTATCCTCCTCCTCTATCCATCCTCCTCTATCAAGCTTGCAAACTACATTCTCTAGGTCTTTCTCCCCTCTACTTCTACTCTCTACATCTATCCACCGCATATCCCTACTTACATGATGTCGTTGTCCTCCCCGTTTGTTACTATGCGAGACGCTATGCGCCCCGCCGATGAAGCTGAGCGCGTTGAGCTGGAGAAGCTTGGTGAGATTGATAGCGATATCGATGCCGAGTACAAGCCCTCTCCTCCCCGCGCGAAGAAGCACGGCAACTCTAAAAAGTCAACTAGTGCTGGTGCTCGCACAGCCTTGAACAACAGTGCCCAGCGTGCTATACCTGCTCGCGACGATGGGGACTCCGACCTGGAAATCGCCGGCTGCCAGCAAAAGACACCATTCCCCCAGACAAACAACTTTGGCCAGTCCCTGATCACCACCGGAAAGCAGGAAAGGCGCGTTGTCAACAAGGTTTCGTGCCTTAAGTGTGTTGTCGCGCAGCTACACCTAAACGGTAGTGGCCTGTGCCAGTATCAACGCAATGACATTGCCTGCGATTTCTGTATTAAGCATGACCTCAATTGCGAGGAATGGTAAGCCACTTGTCTATATCAAATTGACACTTTTTAAGTCTTCCTAGCTCTATTAAGGTCCAAAGCAAGCTGGCTGCCTGGAACTCTGTCCGACACCTTCTAACGCACCATGTATGTTACATATTTCTCACATATGAGTTACTTTATTAAATCACAAATTAGCGTAAATTCCGACGTGCCCAGGCTGAGCTGGATGCCTCGATCGCCCAACAAGAACTGAAGTAGATATGGGTCGACCTGGAGGAAGCTATGGTGCTGCTGGCTTTACAGACCCGGAAACAATATCTAAATTGAAGCTTTATTTAAGAAGTCCTTTTTTTACCTATAAAGTCGTGAACCTGGTACAAGTAAAATCAGTATAGACTATACCAGTATGGAGAGACGGGGTGTGGAGATGAGACTAGTATAGAGAGTCCTAGTATAAGAGGGACCAGTATGGACTATACTGGTATGAAGAGATGGCATGTGGATTGTATGTCTAGTACTGATGAGACCAGTATGGAGAGTCTTAGTATGTGCGGGACCAGTATAAATTATACCGGTATGAAGAGAGGGGTTTTATGTGTCTAATATAAGTGAGACCCGTATAACTCTTACTGGTCCCTTTAATACTAGGACTCTCTATACTGGTATAAAACAAGCTAACGAACGTGCCCGCAACGCGGGCACTTTTCTCTAGCCCCCTACACAGCCCGATCTAATCGATAATAAAAGCCACAGCCACAATTACAGCCACATTTAGCCACAACAGCCAGCACTTAAACGCTTCTATAAACACCTAAACGCTCTTATAAGCACTTAAAAGCTCCTCCCATTACTCAAAAGATCCAGCACCCAAAAGATCGATCACTCAGCACCCAAAAGCTCCTCCCAGCACCCAAAAGCTCCTCCGATCACTCAAAAGATCCAGCACTCAAAAGCTCCTCCCAGCACCCAAAAGATCCAGCACTCAAAAGCTCCTCCCATCACTCAAAAGATCGATCACTCAAAAGCTCCTCCCTCCCAGCACCCAAAAGATCCTCCCAGCACTCAAAAGATCGATCACCCAAAAGCTCCTCCCATCACTCAAAAGCTCCTCCGATCACTCAAAAGATCGATCACTCAAAAGCTCCTCCCTCCCAGCACCTAAAAGCTCCTCCGATCACTCAAAAGATCCAGCACTCAAAAGCTCCTCCCATCACTCAAAAGATCCTCCCAGCACCCAAAAGATCCTCCCAGCACTCAAAAGATCGATCACCCAAAAGCTCCTCCCAGCACTCAAAAGCTCCAGCACCCAAAAACTCCAGCCAAAAGCCCTACCCAGCCGCTGAAAGCGGCTGGTGCGGCTGGCAACAGCTGCGCTAAATAAAAAATTCCAAAAATTTTACCCCTCCAAAAGAGTTGTGGCTTGTTTTCGCGAAACGCAACTTTCGTATACGCAACGTAATAAAAACCCTAAAACGCGATAAAAAAGAACCGAATAAGTTAGTAAATAAAGCCGTTATTTTTGCGAATATCTCAATTAATTGCAGCTAGAATCAAACGTAAGTTGCAATCGTGAGAGTGGATTAAAGACCAAATTTTGAGGTTGAAAAAAACCGATTCTAAGGATCTGATTGGTTAGCGACGCCACGCCAAGCTTTGTGGCCGTACTACTGTGTTATAGAAAGGTTAAGATGGCGCAAAAGAAGGATATGTAAGCGGTTTCATACGCTACACAGATTTCCACAAACATAAACAAAACGGATCATATATAGAACTAATACCAATCAAATACGGATTACGTATTAACCGTAAAGTTGTGCAAGATCTTGTACATTGAATCTATCTTTGGAGTGTACGAAGTTGGCCTTGGAAAGTACGGAATTGATCATCTTGACCGCTAAGCCCCGTTGTAAAGCGGCGACGGTCGGGGAACGCTAAGTCGGAATTACAGCGTCCGAAAACCTACCTGCGGGGTTCCCACTGACATAACTCTAAACAGGCAATTTAGTACTTTATGCATCGGATTGAGCGTCGGAAAAACCCAAGTCCGCACAGTCTAATCCCATAAAGGCCTAGCGTCTTTGTGATTCTTCGAGTCGTTGCTCCCGCCATGGTCAGGAAATAATGTTCTCTTGAGCTCACGCGTTTAGGATTCGCGAATTTGGTAGCCTCGTCTGCCGCCTTTCCTACAGTTCGTGCATTTATGATACCCCAACATTCGGCCTTTTTCCATTCGGCACACTTCGGATTTTTCAGGAGGCGACTTTCAGGGTCATTATAATTCCATTACTAATTGAGGCGCACGAAGACGACGAATCTCGGGTAGTCACCAGCACTGAGCTGCTCGTCCAGCATCTCTCCCCTACTGCCACCCCCACCATTCGAAGATTTCGGATCACCACCTCACGATCGCTTCCGAGCTCGCTTCGACTGCGACTTCCTCGGGAACGCCATCATCATCATTGGCGCATGCCATGAAGTAGGGGACCCACTGCGACTACGCAGTAGCCGCAATCATGGCGGCAGCCATATTTGAAGACATCGTCAAGCGCTTGAGCATATCAGACACAGGTAAGGCTGAGGATCACGACCATTCTTGTCGAAACCATTCTTTTCCGCGCATGCGATACTTGGCGCATTTGGATGGGCAAACGCTGACATTGCGACTGTCGCAGATTCGAAGCAGAAGCTCGAGGCCGCCGCTAATCTGCGCGATACGCTTGACCATTATACCAATGGCCCAGCCTACCCAACCTTTCTCAAGAAGACCATGCCCCCGTTTGTCAACATCTTACGGGGGCCATGCGTTTTTCAAAGCACATCGATAGAGCAGGTATGTCGCTTTTGGCGCATCTAACGGAACACGGTTGACACAGACGTGCGCAGAAACTCCGAAACTGTGTTCTCGAGATTTTCCATCGGCTACCTACGCACCAGAGCTCGCCAGAACCTTTCGAATCGTACGCCGACGAGGTTGTCGAGATCCTCATGGGGCTGGTCAAGAACGATAATGAGGATAATGCGACGCTGTGTGTTAAGATCATCTCGGACATCATGCGCCATCAACACAAGGTGCTACAAGGCAAGGTTCAGCCTTTTCTCACCCTGATACAAGATCTCTTCGAGCAAACAGAGCGGAATGTTCGAGAACAACTCGATAGCAGTGCTGGTCCCCCCAACGTAGCCGGCGCGCCTTCGACTCCCGGCAGCACGCAGACCAACTTTCAATCGCCGAGACCAGGCTCGCCCGTAGCTTCTGTTACCGATCTTGGACAAGACTTGCAACAGCAGACTCGTCCACTACTGAAGGGCATACAGTCGTTCAAGGTCCTTTCGGAGTGTCCTATCATCGTTGTATCAGTCTTTCAGACGTACCGAAGCATTATTCCACAAAACGTCAAGCTGTTCGTGCCTCTAATCAAGTCCGTCCTGCTACTCCAGGCAAAAGCTCAGGAGCAAGCACATGCTGAAGCCAGAGCCAAATCACAGACCTTTGCTGGGGTGAGCCCGAACATCAAGAATCGGGCTGCTTTTGGGGAGTTCATTACCGCACAGGTCAAGACGATGAGTTTCCTAGCGTATCTTCTTCGTCAATACTCTAGCCAGTTGACGGATTTCCTCCCCACGTTACCGGATATCGTGGTTCGACTCCTGCAAGATTGTCCCAGGGAAAAGTCAGCAGCGCGGAAAGAACTCCTTGTCGCCATTCGCCATATCATCAACTTCAACTTCAGGAAGATATTCCTGCCCAAGATTGACGAACTGCTGGAGGAGAAGACACTGATAGGCGATGGCCTGACGGTCTACGATACTATGAGACCTCTGGCTTACAGCATGCTGGCAGATCTCATCCATCATGTGCGAGAGGCTCTGTCTCCCGAGCAAATACGAAAGACCGTCGAGGTGTACACCAGAAATTTGCAGGACAACTTTCCTGGAACTAGTTTTCAGACTATGAGCGCCAAGCTGCTGCTTAATATGGCGGAATGCATAGCTAAGATGCAGAACAAGGTCGATGCGCGACATTATCTATTGACGATACTGAATGCGATAGGCGATAAGTTCGCAGCAATGAATAGACAGTATCCGAATGCTGTCAAGTTGTCTAAGCTGTACGCCCAACAGGCTGCTGATCAGGCTCCCGATACCTATCTTGCCGACAAGGAATACCCTCCCGAATGGGATGAGACGGACATTTTCACCGCGATGCCCATCAAAACATCAAACCCGCGAGATAGAGGTGCAGATCCTGTCGTAGACAACAAGTTCCTCTTCAAAAACCTCATGAATGGCTTGAAGAACACCTTCTACCAGCTCAAAGCATGCAACGCCGCCATCTCGATCGACCCGAACAACGCGCCCGCGCACTGGCAAGAAGTGTCCTATGGATTCTCGGCTGAGGAAGTCAAGGTGATCGTCAAACTGTTCCGTGAGGGAGCATACGTATTCCGGTACTACGAGATTGAAAAGCCGGCTTCCGAGTCTACATATGCCTCGACTGTCGAATATATGGCCAACTTCTACATGGTTTCCAGCAGTAAAGAGGAGAAAGACTTGCTAGAAACATTTGCAACAGTGTTTCATTGCATTGATCCTGCGACTTTCCACGAAGTCTTCCAACAAGAGATCCCGCGTCTCTACGAGATGATCTTTGAGCACACGGCGCTTCTGCACATCCCTCAATTCTTCCTTGCGAGCGAGGCAACATCACCTAGTTTCTGCGGTATGCTGTTGAAGTTCTTGATGGAGCGAATAGATGACGTTGGATCGGCCGACGTTAAAAAGTCCAGCATCCTTCTACGTCTTTTCAAGCTAGCCTTCATGGCTGTCACGCTCTTTGCTGACCAAAACGAGCGTGTACTTCTTCCTCACGTGGTTGACATTGTGACCAAGTCTATTGAGTTGTCTACAAAGGCAGAAGAGCCACTGAACTACTTCCTTTTACTGCGGTCGTTGTTTAGGAGCATTGGTGGCGGTAAATTCGAACACCTTTACAAGCAGATATTGCCTTTGCTTGAAATGTTGCTCGATGTGCTCAATACTCTTCTCATGGCTGCACGCAAACCCACGGAACGCGATCTCTATGTCGAGCTGTGTTTGACTGTTCCGGCGCGACTAAGCAACCTGCTGCCTCATCTGAGCTTCCTGATGAGACCTTTGGTAGTTGCGCTACGGGCTGGCACCGATCTTGTCGGTCAGGGGCTTCGTACGCTGGAACTATGCGTCGACAATCTGACGGCAGACTACCTGGACCCGATTATGGCGCCAGTCATTGAGGAGCTCATGAATGCTTTGTTCGAGCACCTGAAGCCCCACCCTTATAGTCATTTCCATGCACATACGACAATGCGCATACTGGGGAAGCTTGGTGGTAGGAACCGCAAGTTCATGACGGATGCGCTTCCTGTTTCTTATCAGCGCTATGCCGATGACCCGTCCAGTTTCGATATGCGTTTGATTGGCTCGAAGAAGGACCGCGCCTTCCGGTCCGACTTGGGCATTGATTGTGCCATTCGCAAACTGATGGAAATCCCAAAACCAACGAAGACAACCGCCAATAAGCAACAAGAAGAGTTTTACAAGAGACAAGCTCTGCAATTGATCAAAGCTCAGATCAAGTTGCGTATCGGCCTTGACAACCTGCCCGAAGACCTCCCAAGACTTGTGCGACTCCAAGCCCAAGACCTCGTGGCTAAGAAGTTCGACCACGATCTGTCGGCGTTCAACATCTCAGAACGAGAGAGGTCTGTCATCAAGAAGGATGAGGAGGACAAGACCATGAAACGTCTTCTCAAAGCAATCATCTTTGCCGAATCCATCAAGGAATTCCAAGACGAGGCGGATCTTTTCTTGATGAATATATGCCGACATTTTACCATCATTGAGATAGGTCGTGGACTTATCGATTGGAAGCGCGCCAACAGTCCTTTCGAGGTCATGAATGGCGAGGGCCCCCTCTTCGTCGAGACGCGCACTTTATGCGACGCGATATTGGAATCACTCGCTTCAGACTTGAACGAAGTGCGAGATGCTGGGTTCCGTGCAATCCGTGCAATATATGACTCCACCGTCACCATTTTTGGCTCGGACGCCCACGTTGCGCGATTACCTTTGTTCACCCATCTCTGTCAAGTCTTCTGCCATGGCTGCTATGAAGAAGAGTGGTTTACGAAAACTGGTGGCAGCTTAGGCATCCAGTACATCTTGACCGAGTTTGATCTGGGCGATGCATGGGTTGGTCTTCGGCAGATGGAACTCATTCGCGCGTTGATGTACGTGATCAAGGATATGCCTCAAGATCTTCCAGAGAATACGAGATGTTCTGCCCAGGATACCCTTGAGTTGCTATTGCGGCGTCTTACCAAGAATATCACGAAAGACGAATGCAAGCCAGTAGCTCAGCAGCCTGGGCAACAGAAGCCGCAACACAGAATGGCGCAAATCTGCATTCTGTTCAATGACGAACTTGCCCATATGAATAGACATGTCCGCGAGACCGCCCGGAGGTCATTGGAAATCATTGCCAAGGCGACCAACTCCGAGTTGTGGGAGATATTGATGCCGTACAAGGACCGACTCCTGGGGTCAATCTACCCCAAGCCGCTCAGGGCGTTGCCTTTCTCCACGCAGATTGGTTACATTGATGCGGTGGCATACTATATGGGCCTCAAGAGTGATTTTGTCGCCTTCGACGAGACACTTAACCGTCTTCTCATGGAGTCATTGGCTTTGGCAGATGCTACTGATGAATCGCTTGCTGGGAAACCTGCCGAATTCCGAACGCACGACTCAATCGTGAACCTTCGTGTAGCTTGCATCAAAATTCTCAGCAAGGCAATGGGATTCGACGACTTTTCGAAAGGCCAGAATAACCCAACTAGAACGAAGATCGTATCTGTCTTCTTCAAGTGCCTATATTCAGAGTCCAAGCCCACGATCGAAGCCGCCAACGAGTCGCTGAAGGCAGTACTGTCCCACACCAATAAGTTACCCAAGGACTTACTCCAGCAAGGCCTGAGACCTGTTCTTGCGAATCTGCAGGATCCCAAACGATTGACGACTCATGGTCTCGAAAACCTCGCTAGACTTCTGCGTTTGTTGACAACCTACTTCAAGGTTGAGATCGGCGCCCGGCTATTAGATCATATCAAAGTCCTGGCCGACGCCAACCTCCTCCAGCAGATCTCCTTCACATTTTTTGAGCAAAACAATGCGATGAAGGTGATTGCAGCAGTCTTCAACATCTTTCACTTGCTTCCGCCAGCGGCAGAACAGTTCAAGGAGCGCCTCATCGACACAGTGCTTGACCTAGAGGAAAAGCTCAGAAGAACACAGTATAGTCCTTTTCGGCCGCCGCTATACAAGTACCTGAATCGGTATCCGCAAGAAGTCTGGACGAATCTGATTGGAAAGGTCGAGGACATAAAGTATGGCCGATTCTTGGCGCAAGTACTTGTTCACCCAGACAGCCAGCCACTCAGAGATCATGCTGCCGCCAACGTCGAGTCTCTTATTAACATTTGCAACGTCACTATCAATGCAAATAAGGATACCAAATTTGTGGCTGTCGTAAATACGATCAACATACTCGACTCATTGAGTCAAGCACCTGGTAATCCAGGTTGGATGGAGCGCAAAGAGACCATGAGTTGGTTGGCCAAAGTTGGAAAAGAGCTCGAGCGTCAACTCCGATCCAATCAATTGCCGCCAGGGCTCAGACTCCCTGCGGATCAAGCCGCTGACCAGCTGATGGGCATGTTCACAAAGGCTTTATCCTTAAACCCGACGGACTTGGATTCTCTCTTTAGTCTAGTAGACTCCGTCACCTCAGAGGAGTTCCGCCCAACGCCCTCGCTGTTCTCGTACATCTACAAATATGTCGTTAGCAACGAATCCATTGACTACTGGAAGTCCGTGATCCTACGCTGTCTGGATGTTTACGCTAGCAAGCAGGCAACTCAGAAGACCAAGTGCTTCCTGCTTCGCAACATCGTCAACCCAATCGTTGCAATGGACGTCATGAGAAATGGGTACCAAGCTGAACAGCAGAAGTCGCAAAGACTGATGGATCGGTCCATCATCGATTCGATCAGTACAAAAATTTGGAAGATCAATCTTGGGGACCCTCAAGAAGACTTGGCTCAACCCGGCATTGACCATACACGTATGGAACTGCTTCAACTCTCTGCAATGCTGGTCAAGTATCATCATGCCATTCTCCAGGATGCTCGCAAGGACATAATTAAGTTTGGCTGGACATACATCAGACTTGATGATGTCATCAACAAGCACGCGGCTTATGTTGTCATCGGTTATTTCATTGCGCACTACGATACGCCTGCTAAGATTGTCACGCAAGTGTACTATTCGTTGCTGCGGACTAACCAGAACGAAGGACGTGCGTTGGTAACTCAAGCTTTGGAACTGATGGCACCCGTCCTTCCCAAGCGATGTAATACACTACCGAATGATCGTAACGCAGTATGGGCGATTGCGCCTCGTCGCATTCTTGCGGAGGAAGGGCAGAATGTCCAGCAGATGACAAGCATCTTCCATTTCCTTGTCCGACATCCCAATTTGTTTTATGAGTCACGGGATAAGTTCACACTCCTGATCATCCAATCGCTACGCAAAATATCGGCTCCCCAAACGTCATCTAATGAGAGCAAGAAGTTGGCATTGAACATGATGTGGCTCATATGGGAGTGGGAGCAGAGGCGAGTGGAAGGGAAACTGGGCAGTCCCGAGCGTCCTTCGTCCGAGTCTCCCAATTCAAGAAAGCGACGCTTGGACAGTGACCAACCAACCTCATCTCCGCCCACAGCTAGACAGGCCCCTCCTGCGAAAGATTTCCAGATCCCAGATGCTTTCCGACTGAAGATGCTCAAGTATTTGGTCGAGTTCATTGCGCAGCTTAACGAGCGATACGTCCTGCCATCGGCCAAGCCTAGAGATGCGACTGGCGGGCCCGGGCCAGCTCTCCCACCTCTCTCTACGGAGCTTTGCAAAAAAGCAATGACGCTCCTGTTCAATCTGCTGCAGACGCAGTACTGGGCCGACCTGGAAGTGGATTTATTTCCCAACGTCACCGAGGTTGTTCTAGCAAGCGAGAAGACTCAAAAGATCCTCAACGCAGACCCTAGCGACAAAGAGAACTATGACGAAAAGTTCATCACAAACATCGTCAACACATTACAGGTTGTTCGCATCATTTTGAACTCGAAGCAAGATGAATGGATCGTCAAGAATATGCCATCAATACAGAAGGTGCTCGAGAAGTGTCTGAAATCTGACAATCCCGAGTTGCAGGATTGTCTGCACTTCGCAGATAAGGAATACGACGATGGACGCGATATGAAATCCATCACCCAGAGAGTCCTCGAGTCTGTGCCAGAAGATGTTCCGATGGAGGATGCCGATGCCGACGGCGAACCTGAGGGACAGACATCGGAGATTATCACGTTCTTGTCTACTATCGCTACGGAGACGCTTAATGCTTCAAACTACGTCTCTGGTGTCAACGTGTTATGGTCACTGGGCCAGCGCAAGCCTTCGGTCATTGACCCGCACATCCCTGCTTTGATGAAAGCGCTGCAGCAGAAACTGGCTAGAGAGCATGTGCAGCATTACACCAGCGTGCAGGCTCATCAGCTTAACATGCATGTTCGACCGGGCGATCAAGCTGCTCGTGACGGGGAGATGACTCCATATGATCTGGAAATCCAGACGGCGCTAATGATCAAGGCCATTGATGTCACCGCTATGCGAATGGAAGTCCTTGGAGACAATCGCCGACCATTCCTCAGCGTCCTGGCCACACTCGTGGAGAAGTCCCTGCATATTCCCTTGTGCACAAAGATCCTCGAGATGGTGGAGGACTGGGTTTTCCGATCGGAAGGAACGTGGCCAACACTCAAAGAGAAGACGGCAGTCTTGCATAAGATGCTATCGTTTGAGCATCGTAGTGATACTACAATGCTCACGAAGTTCCTGGAACTTGTGATTCGCATTTATGAAGACCCTAAGATCACCCGCACTGAGCTGACGGTCCGGATGGAGCATGCTTTCCTGATCGGAACTCGAGCGCAGGATGTCGAAATGCGGAACCGATTCATGACAATCTTTGACAAGAGTCTATCCAAGACCGCCACGGCCAGGCTTGCCTATGTTGTTACGTCACAAAACTGGGACACTCTTGCAGACTCGTTCTGGCTTGCCCAAGCGTCTCAGCTGCTCCTCGGTGCCGTGGAGGTCAATGCGAACATTCAGCTGCATCAAGAAGATTTTCGGACACTTCCTGCTTCTATGATCTTTGGTCTCTATGCTAAAGACAGCCGAGAGCCATCTGCTATGGCTGACGACAAGTACGACACGTTCATGGCCAATCACCGGCGCTTTGTTGCCGAGTTGGGCGATGTCAAGGTCCGTGATATCATCGAGCCTATCATTCAGCTTCAGCACGTTGATTCCACTCTGGCCCATGAGCTCTGGGTCGCACTTTTCCCCATGTTCTGGTCAGCCACGATAAAGGAAGAGAAGTCAGATCTTGAGAAAGGCCTGGTGGCGCTACTCACAAAGGACTTCCATTCTCGACAAATCGACAAGCGACCCAACGTGGTTCAATCTTTGCTCGCAGGAGCTGCAAAATCCTGGCCTGAATGCAAAATTCCACCCCATGTACTGAAGTTCGAAGCCAAGACGTATGACGCGTGGTATACAGCTTTAGTCCAGCTTGAGAATGCTGCCATCCAGCCCGACGTCGAGTCTTCAGCCATTCGCGAAAGCAATCTCGATGCTCTAGTAGAGCTGTACTCGAATCTCAAAGAAGATGACATGTTCTATGGCACTTGGCGCCGACGTTGCCAATTCGTCGAGACTAACGCTGCGCTGTCGTATGAGCAAAATGGCATGTGGGACAAAGCCCAGAAGATGTATGAAGCGGCACAGATCAAAGCTCGTACTGGTGTAATTCCATTTTCAGCAGGCGAATACATGCTATGGGAAGACCATTGGGTTCTCTGCGCCGAGAAGCTCCAGCAATGGGATATTTTGCAGGACTTTTCTAAGCACGAAAACTTACAAGATCTGTTGCTTGAATGCGCATGGCGTAACGTCGAAATGTGGCAGAACCAGGATCACCGGGAGAGTTTGGATCACCTCATTAAGGGCGTCATGGATGCACCCACTGCTCGTCGGGCGTTCTTCCAAGGTTTCATGTCCCTCCTCAAACTGCATAACAACAGAACCCCGGAGACCCAGGCAGAGTTCAGCAAGGTTTGTGATGAAGCTGTCCAGCTTTCGATTCGAAAGTGGCACCAGCTTCCGGGACGTTTGACCGCTGCACACATTCCTATGCTGCACAACTTCCAGCAGCTTGTCGAGCTCCACGATGCTAGCATCATATGCACGAGCTTGTCGACCACCAACCAGGCCAATCTGGACGCCAAGTCAGGGGAGCTTAAGCTGCTGCTAGGATCTTGGCGTGATCGACTGCCCAATGTTTGGGACGACATCATCGATTGGCAAGACCTTGTCACCTGGCGCCAGCATATCTTCGGTCTGATCAACAGCACATACCTCCAGCTTCTACCACAGCAAGGCCAGAATGCCAATGGTGCCTCCTTCGCTTATCGTGGGTATCATGAGACCGCCTGGATCATAAACAGATTCGCCCACGTGGCACGCAAGCATAACCTTCCTGATGTTTGCATTGCACAGCTCAGTCGGATCTATACACTGCCCAACATTGAGATTCAAGAAGCATTCCTGAAGCTGCGCGAGCAAGCCAAGTGCCACTATGAAAATCCAGACGAACTTTCTAGTGGGTTGGATGTGATCAATAACACCAACCTCAACTACTTCAATGCTCAACAAAAGGCCGAGTTTTACACGCTCAAGGGCATGTTCCTCGAGAAACTTAAACAGAAGGAAGAAGCCGATGCTGCCTACGGCACAGCTTTGTATTACGACATTGGCAAGGCGAAGGCCTGGGCAGAATGGGGCTACTTCAATGATCGCAAATTCAAGGACGATCCTGCGGACCTTAATTCGGCCAAGCAGGCTCTCACTTCATACCTCCAAGCTATCGGTAGTTACAAGGACGGCAAGTCCCGCAAACTCATTGCGAGGATTCTTTGGCTTCTCAGTCTTGACGATGCCAACGGCACGATTGCCTCCGGCTTCGAGGATTACAAGGGCGATACCCCAGTGTGGTTCTGGATTACCTTCATTCCACAGCTACTCACCGGCCTAGGCCACAAGGAAGCTCCCAGGGTGCATACGATCTTGCTCAAGATTGCCAAGTCCTACCCGCAGTCGCTGTTCTTCCAGGCTCGCACAAACAGGGAAGACATGCTAGCTATCAAGAAGAATCAAGAAGCAAAGGAGAGACAGCGCCAACGTGCTCAATCTGCGACCTCTAATGGCAACAAGCCGGCAAGTTCGCCGTCGCAGCCCAAACAGGAAAACCAGCAGCCCAAGTCAGAATCGTCTTCTCGTCCCCAGACCGCAAATGGTGAAAGCAACGCTCAAGCCAAGACGGAAGGTGCCGATGACAAAACAGCTTCTACGCCTGCTGCCGCCAATGCAACTCCTGCGGCAAACGGTGAACAGAAGACCGAAGCAGGTGCTGCTTCGACCACTCCTTCGAAGAGACCTCCCTGGGAGCTCACCGATGAGATCATGTCCACGCTCAAAACCGCCTTCCCTCTGCTGGCTTTATCTATGGAGAAGATGGTCGACCAGATTCAGAAGCATTTCAAGTGCCCGCCTGACGAGGATGCCTACAGGCTCATCGTTGCTCTGCTGAATGATGGCCTAGCTTACGTCTCACGAATGCCAGCTTCTTACGCCAAGGATGTCAAGCTACCGGGAGGCACCGAGACCAACATCACTCGATTTGCTGAAACCATCCTCCCCGCTCACATCAAGAAGTCTTTCGAGGCCGACTTTGTGCAAGTCAAGCCCACGATGTTTGAGTATATCCACAAGCTTCGCAAGTGGCGTGATAAGTTTGAGGAGAAACTGGACCGCAGAAATCCGAAAGAGCCACTAGAGAAGTATTCGCGCGACCTTAGTGAGTTCCGCTACCAGAAATTCGACGACGTCGAAGTTCCAGGACAATATCTGCAGCACAAGGATAAGAACCAGGACTTCATTCGCATTGAGCGCTTCCTCCCTGATGTTGACCTCGTCCGTACAATCGGCGTTTCCCACCGACGGATCAAGATTCGTGGGCATGATGGCAGCATCCACTGTTTTGCCATTCAACATCCTGCGGCTAGGCACTGCCGACGAGAAGAGAGGATCCTTCAGCTGTTCCGCCACCTTAACCAGACCCTGGCGAAGCGTAAAGAATCCCGGCGTCGCGACTTGCAGTTTACCTTGCCTTTGATGGTCCCTCTGGCACCGCACATAAGAATCGTGCAAGAGGATACCTCATACATTACGCTTCAAGGTATCTACGAAGATCATTGCCGCCGCAATGCCATGCAAAAGGACGAGCCTGTGCTCTTCACGATGGACAAGCTGCGCAGCTTGGTTGAGCCTAAGGGAGCCGTAAGTCCCACACCGTGCAAGCCTGATATGGCAAGCCTTGCTAATTCCGAACAGAAACAGCCGGACCAAACAGCAACAGCTCGTCTCGAGGTCTTTACCGCTATCCAAGAGAAGTGGGTTCCTCACAACGTCGCGCTCGAGTACTTCCAAGCCACGTATCCCGAGTTCTCCGAATTCTGGCTGTTCCGCCGCCGCTTCTCATATCAGCTCTCCACTCTCACCTTCATGACCTATATTCTGTACATGACCGGCCGATATCCTCACAAGTTCAACATTGCGCGCGGCTCAGGCAAGATCTGGGGGTCCGAACTGATGAGCTTCATGGCACCAGCCAAACCCTTCTTCCACAATCCGGAGCCCGTTCCCTTCCGGTTGACACCCAACTTGCAGACGCTCATGGGTCCGTTGGCGACCGAGGGCATTTTCAGTTGCGCTATCATGGCCATCGCCCGCTGCCTGACAGAGCCCGAGTTCCAGCTTGAGCACGCGCTCACTCTGTTCGTTCGAGACGAGATGATCTTCTGGTTCACGTCAAGCCATCGGGCCATGCATCTCAATGAGAATCAACTCCGCGATACGGTTCAGACCAACTGCGATATGATCGTCAAGCGTGCAGTCAGCCTCGCGGCCAGCCCGGTTGGAAACTTGCCCGCCAACCAGACCGTCATTGATCTCATCAGTAAGGCTGTCAACCCCATGAATCTGGCACAGTGTGACGCGCTGTGGATGCCGTATCTATAATGCCTTTTTTTCTTATTCCTTCTCTCGTGTTGTATCAGCTTGTACTGTTGGTCGGTATTACGTGTCAGTCTCCCCACATTCGGGGCCGGTGGATCACTTGTTTCATTAGGAAGCATGGCGTTAGGAATGGACAAGAATGGTTTTGATGATGACGATAGTTTTTGCAGGTCATCTATAAAAATTGGGAGGGAAATTTGCTTGGCAGGTCGCAACTAGACAGCGTCAAGCGGCTCTACGAGGAGGGAACAGATGTATCAACCAAATTCAGGTTTTAAATATGGATTACCGCGTAGGCAACAGTGCCTTTGAGGCATATACTTGTTGAGTATGAAACCACTTTGCGCTTGATGCCAGTTCTATGCCCGTGCTAGTCGATCTCAGCGATCCCATTGCTCACTTCGATACCACCAAAGGCTCCTCACTGCGAAACTGACTCTACGGCATGGTTGAGTATTTTTGGGGGACGCTTCGATGTTCACTATCTGATTATCATAGACGACATGTGAAAGGAGGCCCTACCTCTTGACCCACAAGATTGAATGACGAAGTAACTGCAAATATTACACAACGACGTCAGTTCTACGGAAGGGTGTTTAGTGTATGTTTAGTAGCGCGCTGTGTCACCGGCTTAGTACATTCTTCAAGATGACACGACTTCCCACAGCCGATAGTCGCAGGTATTCCAGACACGTATAAGCTCCTAAATGGTATGGCACAGAACCCAGTGCTTTGGCATGATAGTCCACAATCAACAGGGTTTTGCAACACAAGGCTGCCAAGCTTTTTCGATTGTGTGATCTGCAGACAAGAACAAATCCATGGACGTACATACCCGCGTCTATTGTTCTTATGATATCGAACAGCAAGAGGCGACCGAAATCCTCCGGGAAGTACATTGTGACCAAATCGCACTTACAATGCACATAGACACAGTCTTCTTAAATAAGGGATCTGCAGGTACGGGAGTACTTGACCTACGTACTGCAAGTGGCAGCTATGGCCCACTCCCAGTCGGCGGGGCTCCCCGCTAGACAAGGAGCAGGTACGTGGCAGAGCGTGGCTCTGCAAGGACCCCGAAAAGAGCCTAAGGCCGGGATTCGTCCAATGCAACCGGACCAGAGTTTCGTCAGCTCCAGAGTGTCCTCACATGCAATGCAGCCAGCCATTCATTCGACATGACTGCCTAGACGACCAAGCACAATATTGAGACCACATTGCTATTGCGACTAACGTCACATCTGTCGGGCAACACACTCGTACCGGATCGCGACCGCTACCAGCCACCATCTGTATCCTTCTCCTTTCTCCTACGACGCAGCCGCCACATTCCCAGACGTGCCCAAGGGGGTCCGTTGAACCTTCCCTCGAACCTACCACTGTCCCCAACCTGCAGGCGGTCTCCGAGCAGTTTCTCTTGGGGATGCCCCCGAAGCGGGAATGCCGCCTTCAAGCCCCTACCGACCGACGGAACCGCCAGACTCTCCGGTTCATGATTCCGATTCAGATGCCGACCTAGATCTTCAGGAGCTCGATCCCACCACCTCATCGCACAGCACAAGTTCCAAGCTCCTGGGACGCAATTCCAGCCCCGAACAGCGAGCGCCGCGCATAGCGCTGAGGAACCTCCGCATGGGTGGTCTGCGGAGGACGAGCGGTAGAGCAAGACGAGGTTATGGCGACCTCGGGCACAACAGGGACGGAGACGACGACGCCATGGGTCTGCTAGACGATGGGGACGACCACGGCCAACGATACTCCGACGGGAGCCGGAACGCTGGTGACGATGCACCTCTACTGAACGAAAACTCCCAGGGCTCGCGCCGAGAGAGGTCATTCGCCGGCGACAGAATGCAGAAGCTGGGTGCTTCTCTGCGATTACCGAGTTTCATGTCAAATGCTAGCGCCAGTAGGAATGTAGAAGAAGACGTGGCAGAGCAAGAGGAGGATGACCCGTCAGCATCTCGAGTCGTGGCCGTTGGTTCATCGCAGTCTACCCGCTACCCCCCGAACACTGTATCCAATGCCAAGTATACCGCCTTCAGCTTCCTCCCCGTCACTCTGTACAACGAATTTTCTTTTTTCTTCAATATGTATTTTCTTCTGGTAGCTTTGTCCCAAGCCATTCCACAGCTGAGGATAGGTTATCTGAGTACCTACATCGCGCCGCTGGCTTTCGTGCTCATGATTACGATGGGCAAGGAGGCGTACGATGACATCGAACGAAGGAGGCGAGACAATGAAGCCAATTCCGAGGAATATGCGGTGCTGCGGTTCGATGAGCCAGGAAACCGATCCTACCCTGCGTCAAGATCACCCCGAAAGCTAAAGTCATCTTCTATGCGAAAGAGCCAAAAACGGAATGCGGACCGGGACAGACTATCTGATATTCAGGAGGAGGAAGAGCAGGCAGAAGGACAAGGAATTGGTCAGCCGTCGTCCTATGTGGAGGAAATCAGCAAGAAGTCTCGAGATTTACGCGTAGGTGACGTGTTGAAGCTGAGCAAGGGCCAGCGTGTGCCGGCGGATGTCGTTATTCTCAAGTGTTTAACCACGGAAGTTTCCACCGTCCCCAGCGACCAACTCGAGACGGTCGAAGAGGAGTCATTGCTTGTTGATACGGATCAGGATGATGCCGTCCCGGGGAAGGGCAAGGAAGCCAAACAAAACCCCACGCCGAGCGAAGGCAACTCAAACGGGGAGACTTTCATCAGAACAGATCAGCTGGATGGAGAGACTGACTGGAAATTGCGGCTGACCTCTGCTTTAACGCAAAAGCTGCCTGTGGAGGAACTGGTGCGGCTGAAAGTTACCGGAGGCAAGCCAGACAAGAAAGTAAACGAGTTCATTGGCACAGTCGAGTTAGTATCCTCCAGGCAGGAAGCTCTCAACCCCTACGCAGATGAAGGCACCCGAGCTGATAGGAGCAATTCTGCTCCCTTGTCGATTGACAATACGGCATGGGCCAACACAGTCATTGCATCACAAGCCATAACCCTCGCAGTCATCGTTTATACTGGGCCCCAAACCCGTTCTGCGTTATCCACGTCTCCCTCCCGATCCAAGACTGGCCTTCTTGAGTACGAGATCAATTCACTAACCAAAATTCTTTGCGCCTTGACCCTGGGTATATCCATCGTATTGGTAGCCTTGGAAGGGTTTGGGAACACGGAGGGCAATGTTTGGTACGTCAAGATCATGCGCTTCCTGGTACTGTTCTCGACAATTGTCCCGATTAGTCTACGAGTAAATCTTGACATGGGCAAAAGCGTCTATTCATGGTTTATCCAACGGGATCCTGGAATGCCAGGGGCTGTCGTGCGGACAAGTACAATCCCCGAAGACCTTGGCCGAATTGAGTACCTCCTCAGCGACAAGACTGGGACGCTCACTCAAAACGAGATGGAAATGAAGAAGATCCATGTCGGTACGGTTTCGTATGCAAATGAAGCGATGGATGAAGTCTCTGCCTACGTCAAACATGGCTTTGTGGGTCCATCTACCGAGACAATGCTCGTCACCCCGTCATCCTCCTTTAACACAACAGCTGGAGTCACCGCGACTCGTACCAGGCGAGAGATTGGCTCTAGAGTCCGCGATGTTGTCCTCGCTCTGGCTCTCTGTCACAATGTTACCCCCACCACTGAAGAGGAAGATGGTCAAACTGTCACATCGTACCAAGCTTCCTCACCCGATGAGATTGCCATTGTTCGCTGGACAGAGTCTGTGGGACTTCGCTTGGCATATCGAGACCGTCAGGGCATGACCCTCGAATCCACTGAGACTGGAAAGGTGGTTGTCAAGGTTAAGATCCTAGATGTCTTTCCCTTTACATCTGAGGGCAAGCGCATGGGAATAATTGTTCACTTCTGGGAACAAGCTCAAACCTCGCCAAACCTCGAGGACTCTGAGATTTGGTTCTATCAAAAGGGTGCGGACACTGTCATGTCTTCGATTGTGGCTGCCAATGATTGGCTAGACGAAGAGACTGCCAATATGGCTCGCGAAGGTTTGCGGACGTTAGTTGTCGGCCGCAAGAAGATCTCGGCAGCACATTACCAAGAATTCTCGAGCAGCTACAAAGAGGCATCTCTTGCTATCAATGGACGCGATGCGGGTATGCAAAAGGTCGTGGGTGACTACCTCGAGCGCGACCTAGAGCTTCTCGGAGTGACCGGTGTCGAGGACAAGCTGCAAAGAGATGTTAAACCATCTCTTGAGCTGCTTCGCAATGCAGGCATTAAGATTTGGATGTTGACTGGTGACAAAGTCGAGACAGCTCGATGCGTCGCTGTTAGCTCCAAGTTGGTGGCCCGCGGGCAGTACATTTACACCATTACGAAACTGAAGAGAAAGGATAATGCTCAGGACCATCTCGACTTTCTCAGAAGTAAGACCGATTCTTGTCTTCTGATCGATGGTGAGAGTCTGGCTTTATTCCTCACTCATTTTAGGACCGAATTCATCTCAGTCGCTGTTCATCTTCCGACTGTCGTCGCATGTCGATGCTCTCCTACACAGAAGGCGGACGTCGCTAAACTTATCCGAGAATACACCAAGAAGCGTGTCTGCTGTATTGGTGATGGTGGCAATGACGTCTCCATGATTCAGGCCGCCGACGTAGGTGTTGGTATTGTTGGGAAAGAGGGACGCCAGGCCAGTTTGGCTGCGGATTTCTCTATCGAGCAGTTCTGCCACCTGACGAAGCTTCTTGTCTGGCACGGTCGGAACAGCTACAAGAGAAGCGCCAAACTTGCCCAGTTCGTTATCCACCGTGGTCTCATTGTCGCTGTCTGTCAAACGATGTACAGCATTGCCATCAAATTCGAGCCAGAGGGTTTATACATTGTGAGTGACTAGTCAAAGACGGTCGATTTCGTGCTAACAGCGATCTTCAGGATTGGCTCATGGTCGGCTATGCCACTGTGTATACTGCCGCGCCCGTGTTGTCCCTTGTCCTGGACAAGGACGTTGACGAGAACCTGGCGAATTTATATCCGGAGCTATACAAGGAGTTGACTTCTGGACGTTCGCTTTCGTATAGGACTTTCTTCGTCTGGGTCTTTGTCTCGATTTACCAAGGTGGTATGATCCAAGGCCTATCCCAACTCTTGACTGAAGTGGATGGGCCTAAAATGGTGGCTGTCAGCTACACGGTCCTGGTCTTGAACGAGCTGCTGATGGTTGCCATTGAAATCACGACCTGGCACCCAGTGATGATCCTGAGCATTGTAGGCACATTCCTAGTCTATGCTGGGTCAGTCCCTTTCCTGGGTCGGTATTTCGACCTCGACTTTATTCTTACTTGGTGAGTTGCTGTGTTCCCCCGGGTGCCAAGATTTTGACAGTTCCGCTAATATCTGTGTAGGGGATTCGTGTGGAGGGTTTTCGCCATCGGGGCAATCTCTCTCATACCACCGTACGCGGGCAAGTTGATTAGGAGGACAATGAAGCCGCCGTCGTACAGAAAGGTTCAGGGGATCTGATGTACATGAGGGGTTCTGCATTGTATGGAGCAGGTATAGCATTGGTTGGCGTTGGGTTGTCGTCCATTTACGAACTGCATTATCATGATTTTCCTTTTCTTTCCACTGTGGCCAGAGAGGCCGTCTGTACATAACACTTGAGATAGCTGTGGCAATACCCCTAGAAGCTCTTTTCTTTTGTCGCGGGAATATGTATATCACCTCACTTGGGCGTCACTCGTGTCATGTGTCATGTCGTGCAGAGTCCTCTGTTAAGCTGTAGAGCCTAATCTTAAAGTCGAGGTTGAAGGTATATTCAAAAAGCTTCAAGACGAGAATCAGTCATGGTTACGCAATTTAGCGAGCATGTAACCGAATACTACATAACCACAGTCCACCGTAAAACATCTCCCTATGCTTAGGTAGCTATCTATGCTCTTCAAGTCCGAGCCATGGCCAGGGTCTGTCTGGTTTATCACTCAGCACGGGCTGGCGGCTGACGGTTGGTGGGCCGACGTCGGGCTCGAGCCTTTTCAGACACCCCTGAGTGCCCCCCACTCTCGGCTTCTGCTATGATGTCATCTCTCACCGTAACCTTTTCAGCCGCGCAGCACAAATTCCCACAATGGGGTCGACTTTTGAGGCGAGATCATCGCATACTCCACATGTATTGTGCGGTGCCCCGCGAAAGTCGGTGCAGAGCAATGCACCCCATATGGGCATCTCGGAGGGCATTTTCACATGAAGGGCCGAATACAGCCGGTCCCAGAAACAACGTATACCAGACAGACTCGGAATCTGCCATGGAAATTTTTCAGAAACGTCCACGGTGCAGGGACGGAGTTGCCGCGTTGTTGGGGGTCGCGACGACTTTTGCACAATGGAATTTCTGCTGCAATTAAAGCGAATTCTTGAGGTCCAGCCCACGCAACGGCCCCGCTAGCAGGGGAGTGGACGACACGAACACCACCAAACTAGGAATAGCTCCCGGAAAACTGGCCATGGGAAAATCTCACGTTGCGCACGTCGCCAGGAATCGGAAGTTGGAAAAAGAAGGTTAACACACCACATGGTGGCTTGCCCATCGGCAGAGATCTTCCCAGTATGTTTCGCACCCTGAAGGCGCTGTCAGGTCTCGGTTGAGGCGAAGGTTGCGCGCGGGATGGGTTGCAATCTGCGGCAGCGTCTCGCTAGGAGCGCCAATGAGGTCGTCCGGCCGTGGCCATAGCGATGCCATGCCCGGGCCGTTGCGAATAAGACATGGGCCAACAGCGAAGATAGCAGCGCGCATCTTTTTTCGGCTCTATCGTGCCCAGGCTGGTGACGCCAAACAATCATTCTTGTGGAGCTCCCCGGATGACGGCGTAACTATGCAGGCATTGAAGGAAGAGGCAGAAACAACAAAAGAGACTTTGGCGACCGACAGGGTCCGAAGAGCAGGACATGCAGCAAGTGCATGGTGCTGATTAAAACATGAACTTTGGGTCGCAAAAGACACCGCTGAAGCTATATCTCGATCCAGTTTGACCCCTTGGGGAAATTCGCACTAGACCCTCTAGCGCCTGGAGCTCGTCCCATGGGCCTCGACCAACCACCAGAGCCACAATAGAACCAAGTGGGGTCTGCCGGGGGGAGCTTGCCTGCAACGTGATGCCATCTCCTCTCACGCTTCGGCGTCGGCGTTGCTCCAGGTTGCGGTTGCTGTCGCTGGTGGTGCCTCTGGGATGATTTTCTGCCACATCCTCCACCACCTGCTTCCTACTTGCCAACTTTTTCCTTCAGGCCTGATCCCATTCTCCTCAACTCTCCCCTTCGGCCACCTCCTCACTTCCACTCATAAGCACAACGCCTTCTCAATTGGCCTTCTAGACCTCCGCTGGAGCTCGGGCCCATCATTACTGTCACCCTTCCGCGCCGGGTAAGCTTCTTCCTACACACCCAGTTGTTGTGAGCTTTTGGAGAGGAGAGTTTTGGAGCTTCTGAGACAATCAAACTCTAAAAGAGCTCTCTTGCCTTAGTCTCTTCACACGTCTTTCCTGCTGCGAGCCGCCATTGTCGTGCCCGGTTTTCCTATTAGAGCGACCGCTTGTTTCCCAGCTAATCGCGCTGCCCCTGTGTCTAGACAAGCCGTTCTACTCCTCCCAGTCATCCGCCAATATGAGCAACGAGGACAGACCTGCTCGGGAGGTGAAGAACCACGTCCTTTTCGAGATCGCGACTGAGGTCGCCCACCGAGGTAAGTCGAGAAACACCCAATCGGAGCTGCCCGCGCTCGCGACGGCGAAGGGCTAAGCAAAGTAACTGATAAAATTATAGTCGGTGGTATTTACTCGGTCATCAAGTCCAAGGCCCCAGTTACAACCGCAGAGTATGGCGATCGATACACCCTCATTGGTCCTCTCAACCACCAATCGGTATGCCTATTTGTCCCCGTCCGCGGATCTTCCTAACTTGTACAGGCTGCGGTCGAGGTCGAAGAGCTGGAACCTGTCAACCAAGAGCTTGCTAAGAGCATCGAGGCGATGAAGAGTCGTGGTATCGGCATCCTCTACGGACGATGGCTGATCGAGGGTGCACCGCGTGTTTTGCTCATTGACACGAAAACGGCCTACAAGTTCATGGACGAGTGGAAAACGGACCTATGGAACAGTGCTAGCATCCCTTCGCCTCCGAACGACGATGAGACGAATGAGGCTATCGTGTTTGGTTATCTGGTCGCATGGTTCCTTGGAGAGGTAAGTTACTTGATTGATTCGTTTGGATATGCGCACAGACACTGACGCTCTCTGTTGTAGTACGTCTGCCATGAGAAGACGCGGGCCGTCATTGCTCACTTCCACGAGTGGTTAGCTGGTGTAGCTATCCCCCTGTGCAAGAAGCGCAGGATCGACGTTACTACCATCTTCACCACCCATGCCACCCTTCTTGGCCGTTATCTCTGCGCCGGCTCGGTGGACTTCTACAACAACCTGCAATGGTTTGACGTGGACGCCGAGGCTGGAAAGCGTGGTATTTATCACAGGTACTGCATTGAGCGCGCTGCTGCTCACGCCTGCGATGTTTTCACCACTGTTTCTCACATCACCGCCTTTGAGAGCGAGCACTTATTGAAGCGGAAACCCGATGGTGTTCTGCCCAATGGTCTCAACGTCACCAAATTCTCGGCCATGCACGAATTCCAGAACTTGCACCAGCAGTCCAAGGAGAAGATCCACGATTTTGTCCGAGGCCATTTCTATGGCCACTACGACTTTGTCCCCGAAGACACGATCTACGTCTTCACCGCCGGCCGATATGAATTCAGGAATAAGGGTGTAGACATGTTCATCGAGTCATTGGCCCGTCTGAACCACAGATTGAAGTCGGCTGGCAGCAAGACGACTGTGGTCGCCTTCATTATTATGCCTGCCCAGACGACTTCGCTTACCGTGGAAGCTCTCAAGGGGCAGGCTGTCATCAAGTCCCTCCGGGATACGGTCGATGTCATCGAACGCGGCATTGGTCGTCGTGTCTTCGAGCGGTCTCTGAAGTGGCACGACGGTGACCCGCTGCCTGATGAGAAGGAGCTGATCACCAGTGCGGACCGTGTGCTGCTTCGGCGGCGCCTGTTCGCCATGAAGCGACATGGCCTGCCCCCGATTGTGACACACAATATGGTTAATGACCAAGAGGATCCGATCCTCAATCAGATCCGACGTGTCCAGCTTTTCAACCACCCGACCGATCGCGTCAAGATTGTGTTCCATCCCGAGTTCTTGAGCTCAGCCAACCCAGTATTACCTCTGGACTACGACGACTTCGTCCGAGGCACCCACTTGGGTGTCTTCGCATCGTACTACGAGCCTTGGGGTTACACACCCGCTGAGTGTACTGTCATGGGTGTTCCCAGTATCACCACTAACTTGTCCGGATTTGGTTGCTATATGGAGGAGCTGATTGAGAACTCGAGCGATTACGGAATCTACATTGTTGACCGCCGGAACAAGGGAGTCGATGACTCGGTGAACCAACTCACCTCGCACATGTTCGACTTTACTCAGAAGAGCCGTCGTCAACGTATCAACCAGCGAAACCGAACGGAACGACTGAGCGATCTGTTGGACTGGAAGAGAATGGGCATGGAATATGTGAAGGCTCGACAGTTGGCTCTGCGACGCGCCTACCCCGCATCTTTCGCTGGCGACGAGGAAGAAGATTTCATCCCAGGTGTCGAGCAAAAGATCTCCCGGCCGTTCTCTGTACCTGGATCCCCTCGTGACCGCAGCGGCATGATGACTCCGGGAGACTTTGCCAGTCTGCAGGAAGGCCACGAAAGTCTGAGCACTGAGGACTATGTTGCTTGGAAGTTGCCGTAAGTTGACCAGTGAGAGAACACTCTACGCAATCATGCTAACAACAATTAGTGAGGAGGAGGATCCTGATGAGTATCCATTCCCTCTGACCCTGCGGACAAAGAAGCCTGCGATATCCGGATCCGCGAGTCCGTTGGACAGCATCCAATTGAACGGCAACTAGACACGCCAAGGTCTCAAAGATGACCCATTCAGGCGCCGATACTGGAGCAAAAGCGAATAGCCAGTACAAATGACCATCCATCTAGAGATTCTGGTCTTTGTTCGACAATCTAGTCCTTCCGATATGATCAATGTTTGAGCTGTCTCGCAAGCATGCAATCCTTCATTTCAGGGGTCTCTTCTTGTTGTAGCTGGGCAATGGGATATCGTTGTGACTTGAAGTAAATCAACCACTGGTACAGATGATACGGGGGTCTGACGGTGCGTAGTCGGCTGGAGATGGGGGATGCAGAAGCATGAAGCTTCTGCAAGTGGACGTGGTCGGATGTAAGCTCAAGTTGTGGGAAGCGCAAATCAACATTGCATAGCAATCGCATTAACCGGCAGTTGGACGTCTTTCACTCTCATTTCACATTTATATATCATCGTACGTCTCTTTTACAGAATGCATTAATATCATGGTCATTTGGGGGCGCACACATGGTATGATCCAATGTCGACTATGGCAGTGAGGCAAGAATGTATGTCTGGGATTGTTCTTTATTAGGAAGTTTGGCAGTGCTTTGACTCAAATCAGCAGTTGAAGCTGACCAACAGCAAAGGGGCTATACCAATTCTACGGCCGACGCTGGAAATAGTAGATGAAGCACACACCACCATCCAGCCGCCCGGGAATAACGTATGACCATGCGCCCCTTCACCACGAATCAGCAGGAATCAATATGCTTGACGCAGATCCAGCTGCCCTTGTCTGACGCTAGCTAACAGAAGAACCCGCGTCACTCCATGTATACCTCCTATCTGTCTACTGTCTGACCTAGACTGACAAAAAGAGTTGCGACACGATGGGTCTTCACAGTCTGACGAAAAGAGCCCCGCATCGGCTTATGAAAGCGTCACAGGCACGGTTGCAGATCTGAATGACACATGTGTACACCAGCATCTTGGACCCCACTGTCATGGCAGGCCAGGGGCAGGTGGGCGTTGATGCCAGATGCATGATTGACGTTCAGGGGCCTCTGGCCTGTAGATACAGTAAGTCCACTTAGGGGCAGATCAGCGCGGGGCCACTAGAATTACGTCGCTGAATACATTGTAATGTACGTATGTAGTCTTGAAAGCCCGACGCCTACCAGCAAGCAAGACTGTAGTGCGCTGCTCTACTAGAGGTAAAGGTCTGAGGTCTCCCCTTGCGCCAGCAAACATTCCTGAAACGTAGGTCCCCGTAAGCTAGCGCAGATCATCCATTGAAACGGAGAAACAAGTCCAGATTGGGTGAGGTGTCATCCCAAGTATCCGCGGGGCCACCAATTGATTGACCTGATCGTCTCGCTGGGCTGTGGCCGGTCGCTGCAACCGTGCAAGCCAGAAGCGGCCGAGGCGGAAGCTTGAGGTACGAAGCGCCATCTCTTGGACAGCTACGTTGAAGAAAGACCAATTGACAGCTGTCTGCTCTTTCTTTGTCCTCTTGTAACTTCGGGCTTGGTTTTGGGTCCCGGCCTATCACCTCCTGCCCCTTCATTCATTGTCCCGTCTGCCGAGCCAAGGGATAGCCAGCGGGAAGAAAAATAAAAATAAAAAAGATTCCAAAGGCTTCCAGTTGTATGCGAGCTGCAGGAGACGCCCAAGTCGAGTGCTACTCCACCACACCACACCATCGCATCGCGCCGCACAGCTACTGCACCCCGGGTGCTTGGATTCGTCTCTAATTTCAGCACTGACCGACAGGCCAGCTCTCTTCCCCTCGTCTTGATCACCAGCAATACCAGCAGCGAGCAGGGGCGCCGCCGCAGGAAGGAATCGCAATCAGTCGTCAGCAATCAACTTTGATTGCCGGACAGCCAACCAACCGCGCAAGTAGGCAGGCAGGATCTGATTATATTGCTTGCATATGTGCCAACTCCTCGGTTATACGCACCACGAGCAGCAGCACCAACAACAACATCAACGGCAGCATTTCGGCCACCACCACGAGCTCTCCGCAAACTCAACGAATCCCGATACCCGACTTCTCCGTGCGACGTGAGGCGCAGCCTTGCAAACATTGCTCATATACCCTACTTAATGTAATTTGGAGGAAGGGGGCCGCTTACACCGTGTCTCTCCCTCTCACTAACACCTCGACCCTACCATGAAATTCACCATGATGAAGCTCTTCCGCCGGAGCAAAAAGTCAAAGTCGGACAAGTCCCAAGCCGCCTTCAACTATGACCGCGATCCCCGGTTCCCGCCCGTCGCCGATGACCACGGCCCCTACGACAGCTACCACAAAAAGAACGGGCACAGCCTCGGCAGCAATGCGGGAGGAGGGTATGCGTATCAGAAGGACACCCATTTCAGGGCCGAACCGATTAACAACGGTGTTTTTGCGCCGTGGCTAGAACTCCCCACCCCGATCCTGCAGCGAGTCTTTGCCTTTGTGTGCCCCCACTGTCGCGACGAGAGTTACGAGACATGCGAGCAGAGCGCCCTGGAGGATGCATGCATGCTTTGTGATGTGAGGGATCTGTCGCATGCCGGCATGGTCTGCAAGGAGTGGAGGAAGGCTGCCATTCCCATGATGTAAGTCCGGGAAGCTGCACTTTCTTCTTTTCGACCCCGACTCTGCGGACGTCAGAGCCAAGCATCAGAGGACCTATAAAAGCACGTCGCCTCGTTTGCAATTGGACTCGGTCCAGGGGCCGGGGACTGAAGTATCGGCCTCAGAGCGGGCAACCCTGAAATCTTGAGACTCGAAGGCCCGAGAGGCTAACAGCACTGCTTCAGGTACCATAGTATACGAATCGACTCCGTTCACTACTGTGAGCGCGAGATCTATCTTTCGGACAAACGCAAGCGCAGGACAAGATTTGATCGCAATGGCGTCCCGGAAGACACGGCCAGCGCACGGCTTCAGCTGTTATGTCGCAGTCTGCGCGAGGATCCCACAAGGTTAGGCAAGATGGTGCAATATTTCAAGACGCCGTACATGCTGCGCGAATCGAAAACCGCCGATCTGGCGCGGACCATTGCTGTTCTTCCCAACTTACGATACCTCGACCTCCCGGAAGGCGTTTCCGTCGGTGATCCAGCATACGCCACACTCACACTCGAGATACAGGCTCGATGTCCGGATCTTAGGAAGATGTCGTACATCGGTGGCAGTGAGCGTAATCTGGAAGCGCTGGCTTCAGGAACTGTCTGGACGAAATTGGAGGTGCTGGAACTGGGTAGGATCAACATGGATCCTCAAATCCTGCGACATGTCTTGTCCACCATGCAATTCTTACGAGCTCTCAAGGTCTCAGAGAGCCGCGTGATCGACGATGACATCTTCAAGCACAACGATGTTCTTCCGCCATTGCCAGCACTAGAGGAGTTGATCCTCAAGGAGACGCCTCGGGTGACATCAGGTGGGTTGGTCGCATACCTTTCGCGGCAGGATGTGCAATGGCGACTAAAGGTGCTCTCTTTACACGACACTGGTGTTCACCCGCAGGCCCTGCAAGACGTGCTAGCGAATGCGCCGAACCTTCAGACGCTTTCACTCATCGATGAGGTGGATACGGCATTCCCTATGAGCACCTCTGCCCCTCCTCTAGCCAATTTCTCGCTTCGCACACTGCGGTACGAGATCACTGCATCCCCCAACACGAGTCCGTATGTCGGTATGACACAAGGCTATTACAACTATTTGGCGCAATCTCTCTTCGCCGGCGGTTTCCCAAGTCTCGTGTCACTCTACGTCCGTGATGATAACTTCCCGGACCTCCTACTCGGTCTTCCACCGCCGATGCCTGGGTACGCCGGCAGCCCGCAACGCCCGGGAAGCTCTGGGTCGATGGGCATATTTTCCATGGGCAGCAGTCCATCTTTGAGTCCCACCAGCACGGGCGGCTATCCTGCGCCCAACCATGGCAATCTTGCACCATTTGGCGGCGGCAACACCAACAGATTCAGCAGCAATAACCCCTTTGCAAATGCTCAAAAAAGTTTCGGTGCCGCAGGCAACGGGTTGGGTCCGCCAATGCTGACCCTAAACCAAACGTTGGCAGTATACACCAAGGGCGACGATGATAACGACTGGGGTCTTATCAAGATGGACCCATACGACAACCCAGGCTATGCTGGTGGGCGCGGAGTCGGAAGCGGACCACGTCATGGCAGAAGTAGCTCGACGAACACCGAAAACCGCCCCTTGAGCAGCTATGGCCTGGCTGACGTAGGATCGGGATGGCGAGAGGGTTCAGGTGGTGCGCGAAAGAGTATCATGGTTGGCAATGGAGCTGGCGGGTTCCTGGCCGTGCCTAGTGGCAATGAAGGCCCTTTTCCTAGGAGGAGAAGCGAGGGAATGGGCGCTGATGAGTGGCCGAGACCAATGAGTAGCCAAGGGATCAAGGGGGATAAGGATCTTTGGCGTTGATGGACTGAAGAATTATGAAGTACGGCGAACACCGCGGCCGGTGGTACCTGACGACCAAAAACGATCCAGGGGAGGCGTTGAATGTCTCAGTTGTCGCATTGTAGATGCATTAAATTCTCGTGGCTAGTTTGCAGGAAAGGGGCATTCGGCATCTAGTACAGGTTTCATGGAGGTTTGAGCAAGCAAGCGAGCTCGCTCATATTATATTTCGACGATGGCCTTTGAAGGAAATAGATGTTGACACGAGCTTAGGATGAGATGAGATGGTATACCCAAAAAGAAATAGGCGTCCGTTTTACTTGTGTACATTTTCAGACTTCCTGTCGATTTTGTGGCACCCTCCTAGCGGTGTGCATCCGCTGACAGGAGAGTACCTGACCGTTCGGAGTCTTCTAATGCCAATGTGATATTGGCTCTCCCACGCGCTTACCTACCTCTCGCCCCATAGAGGGGGTTGGCGTAGATCCTCTATAAAGCGGCAGACATGGACAAATATGCTTGTCTTGGTATCTCGATGTGAACTTCATGCCCGTAACAGCGTATGTGACTAACTTTGTATATCGATAGGAAGCATAGCCTCGAACGCGGCTTGGCTATTTGCCGTTGGTGGACCGCAATGTAGCTTCAAAAGCGATTATGGGAGTAGTTGATATCTACCAGCAGCAATCATGATCCTCGATCGTGAATTTTCCCCCATCGAGATTCTTCTCCGTTCCCCAAAAATTCAAGAATATTTCACGACTTCTTACTGCAGAAGAATTCAATCTCCCCCCACCCCCTTTCTGTTCTTCATCTTATGAAGACAAGATAGAAGAATTCTCATCCGGCGCATGCACCGGGGTGTTTTTGAACATATCATTCTCCAACAAGGAATCCAGCAAAACCCAGCTCCTCCTGGTATTTATTGGTAAGCTTCAGCAACGTAGAGCTTGCGCCACCTAGAACGACGAACACTTTGGAGTTAAGTCTTTTGTTGGACATTAGTTCATGAAGTCACGTTGGCCGTCTTGGCGTATGTGGGACTTTTTGCCCAGTACCTCCACGAGGAACACACTCCCAACACTTCTGTACTCAATTTCAGTGGTCCCAAGATCCGATGCTTTGCCTAGGGGCTCATATATCGCTCCATGGCTAACGCTGCCAAGAAGAGGAAATGGGAGGGTATTCTGTAAGGCAGCTAGGTTAGTCGATGGGGATTTATTCAACGCTTCTTTGGTCAGATTATCAAGTTGTTCCGCGATGGAGTATCGAGCATCCTGCTACTTGCAAGTTTTTGCATTTACGGTGGTATCAGATCATCAATTGATATCACAGCAGCACAGAGAACAAGTCGATGGGTTGGCCTAATGGTGGGCAACCGCTTCAGTAACTCAATCAGACGAAGCTTCCGCCTAAGCTTGAAGGAACCTTGTGCCAGAGAAAACCGGCCATAATCTTCCGCGGACAATCGTAAGGACATAACAGAACAATAGAGAGCCGATAGGTGATGGCGGACGACCATAGAAGAAACAGGCGCTCGACGATAGTGGCATGCCAGATGCGCTGGAGGGCCTTGTGTCAACCTTTGGTTAAGCTGGGTACTGGGGCACACGAAGCTTGGGTCTGACAATGCTGATCTCAGCACTGAACAGCCGAAACTTACGTCTTAGATTGCTGGGCTGTCCACTGAGCTCAAGGAGTTCAAAGCCGACAATGACAATCTCAAGGTTGAGCGCACGCAGCTACCTTCTCTGAGGTCGAGACACTAAAGAACCCGGCACAGCAAAGCTGGCCGAAACGGCGAGGACATTAGAAGACTACCACGGGGCCATTATTACCCGATATATATCCCAACAACACGTCGATCAAGGAAGCGCTGACTTGAACCTGATTCGTTGCTTGAGGTATAATCTGGAGGGAGGCCATTTGTTGGTCAGCTCAGGGAAGACATGAAAACTCCATGAGATGGCCTGAAACTGTGGACAGTGTCCATTGACATAAATAGTGGTCTACTTCTTCCTTACGAGGTGTATGATGGCCATCTCACCGTGATTCTTCTCCGCCTGGCATCGCGACCGTAAAGCTCATCCGCCTTCCCAAGCTAGAAATATTCTCGGTTGTTCATCATGGCCTCGCGATTGTATACCATATTCGAGAGTTATGACTTGATATTATACCCACTTGGCTCCTTGCTCGTCATTAGCACTGCTGCATATGCTGTATATCAGTGCTACTTTCATCCGCTAGCTGAGTATCCGGGTCCCTTCATAGCCTCCATCACAGATCTGTGGAAGGTTTATCAGTTTATACGCCTCAAAGAACCGTATAACTTGACAGAACTCCATGAGAAGCATGAGCCGTTTGTGCGATACGGGCCAGGCAAGCTCAACATCACAGCAGAAGAAGTGTGCCGCTCATTTAGCAAAAGGGTAGTAGGATGATGCCGAGCCTGATTGAAACCAAGGATCCCGAGACTGGAAAGAAGCTCCGCCAGGTGAATTTAGAAACGGAAGCATTTGGTTTCATGTAAGTGATCGTGTAATTTTGAGAAGACTAAGCTAACATGAAGAACATAATTGCTGGGGCTCATACGGCTAGTACGACTACGTCGCTGCTCTTTAATCACTTGCTCCACGTCCCGAAAACCATGGCAAGATGTGTCGACGGGGTGGACCGCAGTCTATAGCGGTTATCGGTCAACAAACCAGCATATTCAGTGGCGTAAGTCGAGAGCTCACTACCCTATCTTGAGGCGTGTATGAGAGAGAACTTTCGCCTCACGCCCGTCTTCACCATGCCGCTGGCACGCCGTGTCATTGCTCTCGAAGGGGACCATGATAGCTGGACGGCACACCAGGCAAGGTGTAAGTGCCACCTCCCCGGCTCCAATTGCCGCGTCTTCCGTCCAAGAAACTAACCCCAATTATTCTGTAGACATCTGTTGCGGTATGCAACTATGCATTTCACCATAACCCCGACATCTGGGGCGCTTCGCATAACGTCTTTGACCCTTCTCGATGAGACGTGCCGGAAATCAATCAGCGAGCAAGGTACCTCATGAACTTCGGTCTGGGAGGTCGACAATGCATTGGCAAGACAATTGCACGAACCAATATCTACAAGGTCATGAGTACCCTGCTTTCCGAGTTCGACTTCCAATTGGGCAGCGAGAGCGAGCGGGAAGCTGTCGACAGGGGGAAATTTGTTGGCAAGCTGCCAGAGCTGATCAGTGTAGGCATTAGCGAGTTGAAGAAACCGCTTTGGGTCACTGCATGGATTAGATAATGGTGGTGAAATGCTAAGAGTAGACTTTGCGTGTAATAATGCTGTAGCAGAAGATGTTAGTCCGAAGAAAGTATATACATTGCGAAGGTCGACTTTACTCATTCAGCTAGCTTCGTTTCTTGGGCTTAAGGACACTATTGTGTTGCTGTTGCTGTTCAACAGTGCCTAGGGTCTGTTCATGCAAAGTGGCCCCTTCATGACAGTGAGAAAAGGCTATCTGATTCACACGAGAAGAATTTTTCTTTTACTGCAAATCACTCGACCGGAAACAAAGACAACAATCTCATTGTCGAGCTTTCTGCGAATTCTGAACCAGACAAGTCATCTCATGATATGACATGACATAACATCACAAAGAGATTGTGATACACAGAAAGAAAGAAGGAAAAGCGCGCCAAAACAGGCATAAAGCTTGATTCATGCCTCTACAATTGCCTTCAGTGTTCAAATATTGGAAGCAACAATTGAGACAGCAATCGCCCAAAACCAGAATCGCAATGCCAAGAAATGTAAACAGCGGCCCCGACGAAGCGTCTGCTGGCTTGAGGCATCATCTGCGGCACGCAATTGATAAGGCCCAAGAGATCTTTGACAAAATCTCGCATCCTCGTCAGACACTTTACGAAATTGGAGAAGCTGTCAAGGCTGAACAACTCGCGAACTTTCCTGATGAAGAACGGCGTCAAAAGCTAGTCCGTACAATCTATGATGATATCACCGAGATTGTACGAGACATTCGCGTGGTGGAGAGGAAAATCGAAGTCGATGGACCTGAGTTTTTCCCCCAGCGCACATTAGAGCTTCGAGAAATTAACAAAACGGCTTCCACATTGGAACGCGTCACGAACGAGGTGCTGAAGCGAACGCCACATGAGCAGCTGAGGAAGAAGCTGGAGGAACAATCGAAACGTCTGCATGTGGAAGGGATTGAGAGGATCCATCGACTAAGGATGGTGGTCGACGTGAAGATGGTTAAGCGCATGCAGCGCAATGCCGAACAAGAGGCTGTTGAAATGAGCCATACGTCAAGTTCATAGAAGATGCCGACACTACTTGGCTATCACGTCCCAAGCCTAAAATTTAAGCCATCAGATAGTAGAGTATCACCAAACCACATGTTTGAGAACCACCCAATCTTTGCCTTGACTAATAATCGGTCTGTGTTTTGCCAAACCATCCAACATGTACTACCGAAGCTAGAGACATAGATGGTAGCCGACTGCATCTTCGCCATGTGATATCTTCGACATTGCTCTACATCAATGTCCGTTGCATGACCGTCTCACTTCCCGAAGGGCTTGTTCTGGAGACGGACATTCGGCAAGATCTTCTCTTCGATCGATCAAGCAGGGGAGGCCTTGCCAGTGGCTGTTGACAATCAGACGCACTAAATCTACCCACTCCCACCTGGACATATGCCAGTGATCGGGCCAAAGAGGGGGAACATCTGCAATTCGACCTTCCTCGGCCATACCGATACCGCCACTGGGCTACGCATCCATGAACGGTATCATAGCTGGCCGAATACCGATTTTAATATCGGCACTGAATGCCAGCCCGCTCCGGAGCTGCCATGTGCGTGCTCTCGCCGAGGCATTCGCGATGTGTATCATGGCATGTTCGGGATGGTCGAGAAGTCCGAGATATGGCAAGACGCCGTCGTGAAAAGCCGAACAGTGGAGTTCGTAGCCGACCTGCCCGATTCAATAATGCGAAAGTGAAAATTCGATGCGCGCCCTACATTATCGCCTGTCGCTCGGTCGCGTGACCCTGAGTCGTGATTAAGATCAGCGGGCTTTAGTGCATCGCTAGTGGTGGGTCGCCTGTGGGCTTGGCGTGCGTCGACCGTTGGCCGAATCGGTTCACAGACCGAACGGAGGGCAATGGCAATGCACGACAGGATCCCGTCGACGCCACCAGAGTCGACATCTTCCTCCCGGCTTGGCTAAGATCTGACTGCCCCTGCTGAGGCGCAGCACGATGGTGCAACTGTATACAAACTCCGAACAGAGTCGAATAGACGCCGTCGCGGCTACGGCTGGCCGTGTTCTTCAGCAAAATTGGATGTCAATGCATGGGATGAACGTCGGCCATGTTTGATCGGAACGCCCGGAAAGTACGGCAAAAGATCAAGCCTTGGTAGTGTGAACGGACAGGTGCCGCACCCCGTTTCCGGCATGGTTATTATAGCGGCTCTTGGCAACCTCAGTTTGATCGCCATTGGCGACGAATTCAAGACCGCTCATGCAATTTTTATTGGACGACGGGCCCATATAGGGACTCATGGCTCCGAGGCCTCGGCGATAACGTCGACGTGGCAGATGCCGACTATGCGCCAGACAAATCGCGTCGCTTTATACCACCAGTCTTGTGGGTCTGCAACCGGCTGCTGGGGTCATGTCCCTGGACCTCGCAAAGACCCGAGATACGTGTGGGTAGGGGATGGGTACAAGCAAATTCCATTGCGCGTCATTGACGTCAAGCCCTTGCTATCCCGAAAATTCCATGCCCAGATGCAAATACCGCCGCTTCCCCAGCAGCTCGCCATGTTCTCAGATGCCCTATACTGTTCCTTTTAGCTAAATTGTTAATTCTGCCTTGGAACTGGGCAAGGTCGGCGCTTCTAGAATCCTTCTTTATTCCGGGTCTTTGATTATCTGTGATAGGACGATCCTTTCTCCACTACAATAATAATAATAATGGGTGTCGGCGCCTTTGCCGAGCCACTCGTCGTGGTCACTCTCCTATTCGGAGGCGTCTACGTGAACCGCAACACGAATTACAAGCTCTTTGGGAAGCGAGGCAACAACTGGAAGGAGAAGACGTTCGACGAGCGTGTCGACGACTTTTCGGATGGAGTCGAGTCACCTGGATCCCGAAACTCCAACGACTCATTACTCGAGGGCGGAGCACTGCTATCACAACCAGAGCCAACGTGGAGGAAAAGAGAAATTGCGCTTGGGAGGTTACGATTCGAGGTCACTTCTCCGAATACCGCTGTTTTCCAGGACTATTTCTTGAGCCGGCTGCTGCGGAAGCTCCCCTTCCTGGCCGAGTGTTGGTACTGGGCTCTGATTTACTGGGTAAGGATGTCCGGCCTCGTCATCGCCGACGGAGCTGATTATTTGAATAGGTGTATCAGATCGGAAGAGCCATCGGAGCACTCACACTTGATGAGAAGACTGTCGATGTCGCTCGTCACCATGCACTGCAGCTCATCGCCCTGGAAAAGCGTCTCCAGATCTTCTGGGAGCCCCACATTCAACGGGCATTCATGCAACACGAGACTATGATGCACTGGATTAACAGGATATACTCATACATCCACATTCCCGGCACCATCTTCTTCCTCGGCTTCCTGTATTTCTACACCATCACTCGTAACCGAACCGATGAAAGGCAAGCAGGCAAGGATTTGGGCGAGAAGGCTGGATCCCCGGCAGGAGCAGCACTATATCAGGCCCGGAGGCGAACAATGGCCATGTGCAACTTGCTGGCATTCATCGTCTTTACCGCCTGGCCATGTATGCCACCTCGCCTGCTGAGCGACGATACTGCTACGGGCCCAGAAGCCGCGCTGGGCCGAACATATGGATTTGTCGATACCGTGCATGGAAAGGGAGGAGAAAGCAGTGTCTGGACACAAAACAAATTCTGCAACCAATATGGTAAGCCATTTCCTTTACCATTATGTCGTACCTCAAGACCAAACACTGACCCTCAATAGCTGCGATGCCTTCGCTCCACTTCGGTTACTCGCTCATGATCGGCCTCACCATCGCCATGCTGCCCCTAGCACCTCATCATCGCCGCCAGATTTCATTTAGAGTCCCTGGCTACGGCCAGGTGAGACTGCCATCCATCCGCCGCATCGCATGCCTCACCGCTGGCTTCACATACGCGTTCGTCATCTTGATCGCCATTGTGTCGACCGCCAACCACTTCATCCTCGACGCCGTGGCAGGAGCATGCGTGTGCGCCCTCGGGTGGTGGGGAAACAGATTTCTGCTCAACTTGTTACCGCTTGAGGATTATTTTCTATGGTGCGTGCGCCTGCACAGGCCGCTGTAGGATGATTAAGGATAGACGGGTTGGGAGTTTGTTCTCTCCTTTCTTCCTTTTCCAAAAAAGGGAAAAGATTCTAGAAAAGGAGGATTTCAATATCATCTTGGCCGATCGTATTGAAAAGGCAATTAATGAGATTCGACTTACAGTCGGTCCGTCCCGGTTTGAATCGTTGGGTTTAATATTGGGTCCAGTTTTGTGAGATCCTACGACAGCGTTGTTTTCCCGGAGTTAGCTATTCTGTGAATTACCGACTCCACCACGATGTTGTTGAGTCGATGGCCCCTATTGGATTGCAAGAGCCACCAAGCAACTCGCCTGCCTTCTCGATTCAATTAGGGACTGATAATTATACATCATTCATAATGTGGTACATTGTTTATATTGTTCGAGTATAATTCTGTCGTTGCCTATGTTTAGTAATTCATCAGCTGTGTTGGCAAGTGATTGGGATCTCGCTAGATTTCGCTTGAAGAAGCAACGATTCTTGAGCTAGCATCACGATTTGTTTCATTCTATACCGGTGTGAATTGTTGCTACCTTAGGGACTAAATGACACGACGTGAAGCCGTGGAAGCGATACAAGTATCCTACGAAGAAGATTGGAGGGATACAGCAAAGACTTGTTCCGAATATATCTAACAAATCACTCAATCTGGTCAATGCGTACGAAGCCATAAATCGGGCAGGATTTCTCAAAAATTTGGGATAGCCCTCAGTATTGCAACTGTAGATGCAGCCGCGCGACAGTCTTTCGCAGGCATGCCCTCGAGGTTTGCTAATGCTGACAATGGTTAGTCGCGACTGGGGTAAGCTTGCTGACCACAAGCTTTGGCATGCTGTAGTTCAGATTACATTTTCGAGAAACCGCAGTTCTTGGCAGGCGTAGCCTAATCTCCGGTTTGATCCAAGTATTAGATTGTATTTCTCCTCTCCATGCTCAGATGAATTCGTAGGAGAGAGCCATGGTTGCTCTTCCTGGCCAATCGATGTTGGTGGTGACTCCCTAGGAACTTTTTGCGCATGTCGAGTCACTCTCTCGCCTGTCCCACGATCAACAGTCACATTTCTCGCGGTTCAGACGTCAGACCTTCTAAACAAACTCTATACCTCTGTACTAATTTCTTTGAAGCGTCCGCTTATTGGTGCTGCGCAGCGCAAGGCCTCGAAACTGCCATCTTGTTCGACGAGTTGGAGGCAAATAATCGGAAGCTTCGTGGTAGCTAGAGAGCTTCGTTCTAGGGCGGCCCATATACCTTCCTAGGTAAGCTGTAGAGGAAATTGGAAGATTTGTGATGTTCGGAAGAGCTGGATACGGTAGAAGTCACAACGGACTTGAACCGAGTTGCCAATATAACGCTCAGCCAATTTCATTTTATATAAGCTAGAGGTTTAAAGTAATATCCTAAAAGCAGCAGACTAGGATCTCCACATGAACTGAAGATCGTCCATTTATAGACTATCATTGTCTTCTTAATCTCCTCATGGAGACCTGATGCTGTCCGCGCCTTCGACGCCAATCATCTTGTCGAATCAGATGTGCCAAACCCTTGTTGATCTCTTAGTCAGTCTTTCATAATTCCATAGATGACGCATATGGAGTATACAGCATAGTACTTGCTAGTCAATACGCATGGGGCCTGTTAAATCCGAGAGAAGGGATAGAGGAGGCGGTAAAAGCAGGTCATAAGCAGGAGTTCAGACGAAGGGAGGAAAGTTTTTTGAAAGAAAAAAAAAAAAAAAAAGGAACAAAGAAACAACATCATGGCCATTTGAGAGATTGGGAGGATACTTACAGTTCTTTGATATTGTTATTGGGGTTCAGGTGCTGGATTTTCCCAGACGCGGTTTTTAAATTTGGTTATTCATGACCGAGACCGGGGTCAGCTGCCAGAGGGTTAGGCGCATTTTGCAGCCAGGGGGATTTGGGCGCAGGTTGCTGCCGGAGGGAATATATGACGCAGATTGCTGCCAGGGGGATTTGGGTGAAGTGTGTTTAGGCCTCAGCCGTTTTCGAACTCAGATCCTATGATTTATTGTCAGTAAATATTGCAAGCTGCTAGCTTGACCATGATGTTGTTTCTTTGTTGAGGATAAAAGGTGTCGTCCCAATTCTTAAGGAAGGCTTCTAGGCAACGACGGTGAACCTGGCAGGGCAACGCCAACATACCTACAGGTCTAGACGAAGGCCCCTCAGCGAATCCCATTTTCGATACGAGTATTGCATTCAATATTCGCCCCTTCTTCCGCACCACGTCCAGTTGCTGTTTGAGATACCGGACGGAGACCAAGCTTCCCGAGCCATGGAACAGATGAAAATATCCTTCAGGCTATCGCCCAAAATCAGGGCTCAGTGGTCGTAGGTTTGTCAGATCACTGAGACACTACTGTGGGCAACGTCTTGCCTGTCTGCCCGGCTTTGGTTTGAAAGACTCGTATTCAAAAAGGTGTGATAGCGTATCAAGGTATTATATTATTGTAATTATTAAACGATGGTTTACAAAACTAAACCAAGAGCCATTCCCATCAGAGAGACTCCCACCATGATTCCCGGAGCCATGGTGGTAGCCGCCGAGTCGGAGTCATCCGTGGAAGTAGCTGAGCTCTCGGCAGCAGCAGAAGCGCCAGTGCTAGAGGACGAAGATGTCGGTGTGGACTCGTCACCCAAAGTGTAAAAGTTTGACCCGTCGGTAGCATCCGACAGGCCAAGAATGCTTCCGGAAGAGTCCAGCGCCTTGCCGCGGACGTAGGTGCTCAAGTCGGAGTCGGAGACATCTACAAGTGTCTCGAAACCCGTCCTTGTCGCTGATGCGACCTTGGTCCAATCCGCAGAGCTATTGGCGGTGTCCGCGGTGTAGACCTCCCATGTCTCGACCTCGGTGGCGCCGTTCCAGGAGAAGTACACGCCGTTAGCGCTGGTGTCCCAAGAGATGTTGGGGTTTGTGGTGGGTTGACCGACCCAGCTGGTCAAAGGGTACTTGTAGGCGCGGTACGAGTTGATCGCATTGTCGACGGCGAACTGAACATCCAAGACGACAGTCCCATCAGCAGAGAATTCCGTAAAGTAGGGTTGGTTTCCGTATCCCTGGAACCAGTTCGTCGAGGAGAGATCGCTGCAGTTGAGGCACTGGAGATTACCCTCGTACTTGCTGTAGGTCGAGTCGCCGTTGTGGAACTCCTGCTCGAGAGTTACAGTCATAGCATCCTGATCCACGGCAAGAAGCATTCCACGCGAGTAGGTATCATCGTCATCGCCTTGGTTGTCGAAGATGGTGATATATTTCTGGGCTGCGGTGTCGGTCCAGCGCGCGTTGTGCTGCCAGTGGAAGTCTGCATCGGTCACCTCGAAGTCGGAATTGCGGCCGTGTAGACGCCAAATAATCTCTCCAGTAGAGCCGTCAATCTTGTAAAGAGTCCATGTAGTTCGGGAAGAGATGAGGTAGTTGCCATCATCATCCTTGGTGACTGAGTTGATGTGGAACCAGTCGAAGGGAGTGGACTCATCGCCAGCACTGCCGATATCATTGTAGGTCTCGTTGAGTGCAACGTGGTCCGTCGCATTCCACATAAAGATCAGCTCGCCAGTCTCAATGTCGATCTCCTGGAATGCGCACTCGTAAATGTAGCCATCCTCAGTGCCGTTCACAGTGGTCAGGTCGGCCTGTTGAACAATGTACAAGGTAACTAAGGCGGTATCGTTATCGGTGATGCGGAACTCGTGGAGGTCTCCAAGATTAGGGTAGCCGACAGGAGAGAAGTGCATGATCTCGCTGTAGGATTGGTTTAGGATGTAGTACGATCCGTGGCCAAATCCGTCCAGCAATGTGCCGTTGAAGAAGGTCATCACAGGCTCTCCTTTGTATGTCTGCAGACTGACGTCGAACGTCTTGTTGTAGTCCATACCCGTCCAGACTAGAGTTCCCATCCTATCTCCTGGAGACATGTCGTAGATACATGGGCCCATCTGCCCAGAGTCGGAAGTGCCGTCCACACCGATGAACACATAGCCATCGGTGATAGCAGATGATGTGTTCGAGTAGATGAGGAGCTCCGGCGGTGTGATCTGCGGACTTGAAGTAAAAGTTTGATACGGTGTTTCTTCGTCACTGCCATAAGTACCCGAGTCGAAGCTGGCCGAATCAATAGCGTTGACTATTTGTGATAGGGAGAGTAGCGCGATGGCTGTTGCCCTTGTACGGGCCATGGAAAAGGAAACCATGATGACCAACGCAAGAATTATTATTTAAAAGAGAAATTGTATAGGCAAGCGAACGCCAAATCCTGGATAAGCAACCGACCGAGGACGACTAAGTATACATAGTTAACCACTGGAAGAAAAGAGGTGCGAGAAGCTACGCCAGGCACGAAAGGTGAGTTGATGTCTTCAGTCCTCATAATTTCACTAGAGCAATGGCTAGATCTGTATTGCGTATGCTCCGGCATCTCGGCCAGACTCATTGATAAAAGAAGTGGGAATCCTTCAAGCCTAGCACCTCCAGATCCATAACAGGAGCCAAGCGTCTGGCGTCTTCACAGTTCACCATTTCAATGCTTGAACACGAGGCTTATACTAGTCATTTGCGTGCTAATATCACATCAATATGGTATGCTTTTGAATGCCGTAGGTGTTGTATTATCGCTTTATAACAAACATGGCGAAATTTCGAGCTTGTTCACTGCTCGGCTGGAGATGTCGCATGAAGATTTAATCCCAAAAGACATGATGTTAGCTGAAGATTGTGGAGTGAACTACTTGTGTAAATTCTTCTGGAACATCCCCACTCAGCCCACCTGGACCGGGGCGATAATCTCCACGAACCGGTTTTTTAATTCGGGGCATAAGGTCCGTCCATGTTCTTTTGACAATGAAAGCAGAAGGCTAATAATAGCACCATTGGAATCTGTGCAAGAGATGGTCGCGATCAATATATCGCAGTGGTTGAACACTTGCGCTGAAAGTAGAAACCGCTAAAGTACCTAGTGAAGCAACAGTTCGATCACCGGGAGACTGTCGTGGCTATTAGCGCCGCGCTAACATTGCCTGGCCGCGAGCTCGTCGCCATGTAGAGCGCCCCTGAATGGCCTAACGCGACGGAGAATTCAGCGGCAATGCGCATGGCGGCAACTCGCATGACAAGCGAAAGTCGCGGCAGTCGGTTCCCGGCTATGCCACCGACTTCCCCGGCCGGAACCGAACCATAAAATATACAGCATGCACTTCTCATAGCTCACCTTGGGAAAACCATTCAACTAGAAACTTTGTCTGCGAACAATGGCTAGGGTGGACGAAAAGCCTCAGCATCATGTGCGACACATCTATCAACTCTCGTGAAAGCGAAGAACTCAAAGCAAAGACGGCGTTCACCAATCTGCTACGCTTATTTTGTCGGTGCATCCACTTCACCTTTGCTGTTGTCCACGTACGCATTGGAAAGTAGATCCGTGAGGCCCTAGAATAATCAGTTTGAGGCGATGCTTAGAGGCTGCCAAACATTCACAGATGTAGATGGGATGTAATGGTCTGCTGCAATTCACAACCAGAGCGTGGTGTAGTGCATCACACTCCCTAGCATTTATAAATACTGCCCTCAATATCCTGATTTCTCTTTCCTCAAATTCATCAACAATATTCTTGCACCACAAAAAACAAACTTTACAGAAATCCAATTGAAATGGCTGACAACGGCCAGCCAGCAAATGGTCAGCCAGCAAACGGAGGGGAGCAGCCCAGGGTGGTCGAGGAGATATGGGAAGATATTGAGGAGGTTGAGGAGACATGGGAAGAGAACGAAGTCGTGGAGACGTGGGAAGAAGTCCACGGCCGCTGATGTCGGTGATAGATGGGTAAACTAGAGGTCGGCGGAGAAAACATGGTAGCTACTCATAATCCTGCCTGTTAACTAATGGGCATTTGCCTGCCAAGCAAAAACTATCTCGTATGCTTTTGCGTTGCATGAAGCTGTAAGCTCTATTTCGTCTTGGCACTGATTGTAAGCTAGTCATGCATGCCTCGAGGGATAACCAGTCTTGGCATACTATAGTAGAGTATAAGACGGTCGTGGGCTGGGACTGAAGTGGCATCTTGCAATTTTAGAGGTTATATATCTAAGCAGGGCTTGTATTCATATTGATAATAACAAATGATGTATTAAATCCAGAGCTGAGGAAGGAGTTGTGGACGGGATGCTTTCGATAAGGCCGTAAAACGCACGTGGAAGCATTCGCGGCACCATCATTAATAGTAGCTACTCTAAAGAAAGCCCGGAAGTCCTCCTAACGGTTGATTATACAATATTAACCAGTGCTATCCTGTGCTATTTGATCAGATTCCCTGGTTGATGGGACGGCCTTACTAGGTGCAGTGGCACTCTGTCCACGGCCCATCATGTAATGTACGCCTTGGCAGCAATGGCAAATTCATCGCGGCTTATTCACCGTCGCTTGCAGTAGAAAGGCTTCTTTCGCAGGACATCAGACTCACAGACGTGGCATGTGTGCTTGGTCGGTGCCCTCAGCACAGGGTATTCCAGACCGTGGCTCGAAGTTTCACTCAATGAACCATCAAGAGCTTCCATGACACTCGCAGCCGTCAAGTTCCCGGTCATTATGCCAGCCCCCATGAACGGCGTACCTCCAGTTCCATACAGGTTGTATGGAGACTTGGTGGGCTGGGTACCAGGCATTGCGATTGAAGTTGTCACAGTGTACAAGTTGGCGTTGTTTGATTGAGTTGTCTTCCGTCGGCTTACTACTAAGATATTGTTCTAGCAGAGGCATTTGATAAAGTCTTATATACCAAATGAGACACAAGTGATCTATACCAGAGCCACAAAGGCATAGTAATGGGTGTCGTTGTGTACAGTTTTGCATCGACAAAGGATTGGTTTACATTAAACTTTTTTTGTCGGAGTAAAGAACAGCTGTGGCACGAAGCGCTACCACTGTTCTTTGTCTCTCACCCCAATCACACCACGGCGACAGTCGGAATCAAGGAAAGGAAAAAAGCAAGAGTTTCAATTCCAAGCAGTAAAATAAGGGTATTCATGGCTGCCTCATAAACCTAGACAAGTAGCTATTGCAGGGATAGACAGTCGCCAAATTTACACCCTAACAAGCTCCAATACTAATTGCTGAAGTCGGGAAAAACCAGGGTAGTATCGATCTTGAAATCAAGGTCGTGAATGTGCTCCAAACCAAGGCCTACTGCGGCAACGTCGAGTTGGAAAGGTGCTGGTACCATACTAGCAGCATTCTGGTCGGGATGGAATTCTTCCTGACTGAAAGTAACGTCTCGAGCTTGCCCAGTTTTCTTTTCCTCATCGCTGAATGGCCCAAGGCCTGGGTTGTGTGGTGTCAGACTAGGCGATCCCCCGTGTTGACTGTAGCCGTTTGAGACCTGTAACTCCTTAGAGGTGCCATTTTCTCTAGAAGCCTCCTTCTCTGCCTGCCGGCGACGTTTCTGTGCCTTTTGCCTCTCTCGCCTATTTCGAGCCAATACAGAATAATAATGTTGTTCCGCATCTGCACGTGTATAGTTCGGTGGCAAAGCATTCCGCTCTGTTGGATTATCATCATAGAATTTCGATAGCTTCTTCTCGGCACAGCCGCGCCACGGGCCACTCATCTTCTTCTTTCGGGCCGGAACAATTCCAGTCGGCTGATTAGACTGGGGGACTGGGTGCACAATCTGGAGGTGGGCGGTGATATTTTGAGGATACAAATTCTGGATTGCCATCGGATCCACTCGTGGCACCCCTTTTGTGTGCTCCTTCCTCCAATATATACATGCAGACGTGACCTTTCTCCGACACATCGTAACTTTGGGTCTGTGCTCATAAGAATGGATACCGGCAGTGAACTCTAAATGTTTAGAGTTTGCCCATTATTTTTTAAATATCTCACTCACTTCTTTAACACAACCGAGTAATCGCATTTTAGTACAAACCAACTGTTGCTCAAATGCGCCCGCATCCCCCCTTCCTAGGGAATTGGCCGGCATTGGACTCCGAGTTTGCTGGAAAGTCCGAGGCTGTGAATGCTGTCAAGGTTTACAAGATGGTGTCCATTTGAGACGGTCCAAGGTGGAATCCTACCTTCTGCCTAAGAACGAGCAGAGCCATCATATGGTTTCCAACATACTTTGCACTTAACATACTGGCCCTTTTGCCTTCTGACCATCAAAAATCCTTGTGTGCATTCATTAATCCGATGGCAGGAAGGCTAGTCAAAGCCCCAAGTGAAGAACCGGAATTTGGCAATCTGATTCTAGGTCTAACCGGTCGACTTGTGTAGCCCCCATATATTCTTATAAAGAAGAGCGGCGGAAGTATCCGATCTCCTTGCTGTATTCTCTCTTGAGACTATCTTGTCACTTTGTATTTGCGATGCCCTGTTCGCGCTTCAAGCTCAGGACTTTCGGTAAATTGAGGCTTTACCTTTACTGTGACGTTAGTGGAATCTCGCATGCCGGCCTGGCCACATGACTCTTACCCTGCAATTTGCATGGTTGAAGGGACGGACGTTCTTTCTTCTTACGTCATTTAGCACCACATGACCAAAGCGAGGTCCCGTTTGGCAGGTAGATCATTCCAAAACGAAGACGATGCTTAGATAAATACACATCAGAGTTTCTCCTAGAAGCTGACTAGAGCCCGAGTGGAAATACCTTCAGATTAACTCATTTGATACGTATTTATTGTCCTAGCTCTTGTCCCGGCCCCGATCCCATAGGGTATTTGCGTCACCGTATTCGGTTGAGTTATGAAGAAGCTTCCTCCGGTAAGATTCAAAGCCATGACGCTGAACCATATACCCAGTCTAGTTACTTGACATATCAACTGGTAGTAGCGATGCGCCGTGGTAATATTTCACTCGCTCAAGATAGGGTAAGTCTGCTCTGCGAGTCCGATATCTCAACAGCAGGATCGGGTTTTAGTGACGAAACGCACAAACCTAGAGGGGATTCTAATTCTAGTTTTCTTCTGACTATGCAGGGATTTCCTGTGTTCTCGTGTGTCAATTTCAAAGGAAAGTGCATTAGCTTTCTCTGAGACATTCTGGCTGTTCCAGTGGTTCATCCTCGTTAGTGCTCAAACAGGTGACGGTGCCCAATGCTATCGATTGCTGGCGGCAAACGCTGTAAGCACTACAGCCTGGATCACTTCTAGCGATTCGGTGCCGCCCGCTGTTTGTTGAGCCGGGCGATTGACTTCTCCAGAACATTGTGACTTATTGGTTGCGCATTAGGCTGAGCTTCCCGTTGTAATCTTTTATTATTAAGAAGAACCGCGATGATGCTAAGAAGCAGACGGGTTTAGTATGATGGACTCAAAGTAGTGGCAAGTCATAAGTTCATGTCGGACAGGAAACCGTGCGTGAGTTACTCTACTTTGGCTTCAGTGGCGTCATGACATGAAACGGGTAATTTTATATAATTTAGGTATATATTATGTTTGGTACAACAGGCAAAGGACGCTCGCAAAGGCCCCGAGCGGGTGATGACTTCTAGTTCAGTTTGGAACTTTGGTCTTCTCGCGTAACGCTCGGCGACACGACTGCTTTAAAATGCAAGTGCGAGGATCTTTACCATCTTAAGTGACGGCGTCACGGTCATCTCCCCACAATGTTCAAGCCAGTCACAGTATGCACTGTACACCCACAGTCGGAACCAAACGAACCTCTGCGGGCATTACATAGTAGACAGGCCAGGGAAGTTGCATTGGACTGCAACCACCAACTGACCACGAACCGCCGTTTGTCCCAGGAAATAGACTACTCCTTTTTTTCTCTTTGAAATTCTACCATCGGGCAAGAGCCCATCGATATCCAGAATACGTGCCTGCGGCCGATATAGGCAAAGAGGACGAGTTTGAGCAGGTTCCACCGGTAGTGGACGACACCCCGTAAACTCAAACTTTAGCTGGTACTACCAGAAATCACAAGTCCCGGAGGCGCCACCTCGCTCTGTTACTCTGACATGCCGCTTTAGAAGCCCTCAACCTTTTGCTGTTCAGAGGTGAACCAGCCACTCTATTAAGGATCCGGCAATCGCGGGCACATGTGCTCGATGAATGTAAGCGCTCACTTATATTGTTAGGACGACAAAGAGCTCGAGTACTAAATTTTGAGTTTAGACTTCGCACTCGGGGACTTCAATAGGACCTGGCTCTTCGACCATAATAATTCCCAGGAGGCCTGGCATGATTTCTATCTCGGTAGGTAATGATTTTTTCGGGCTTCTTTTTAAATAAGAAAAATTAAAAAGCCCGAAGGTTTTTAGACGTGGCTAGGGGCCATCTGATAAGTCACATTACCAGGGGTAATCCACTACTTTAACATGTCCTCGGCGTGGTTTGCATGCATTAACAGACAAAATACCTGGCAAGTCTGCCGTTGAGGCTGACACGACTGTCTCGATGGGAAGTTTCACACGTCTAGCATGCTACCAAACTTTAAGCAATTTATAGACTCAGTCTAGAGCTGGAGATGGCTTCCAATCCCTCACAAATACCTATATGTCCGATTCCAGACCTGCATGGATGGACTGCCCCGGTACCAGAGTTTCCTTCCATAGACATGTAGTTGGGATTACGAGACCAGTTTAGAATGCTCCTTGAACCATACGGCTCTGTGGCACTGAAAAGCCTCAGTAGTGAGGACCACGTGGATGTGATCCCTGCCCAGATGACACTTGATTTCGCCATGGCTGCTAGACAACTCTTAAGTAAAGAGGTCGGGCTTACAGTCAATCAGACCCCTATCTCACTACCATATAATGCTCCATACTTGAAGGCCGAGTCTGTTACTATTGCGAGCATTCAATTGTTCTCACCATGCAGCTTAAGAGATGACCATTGACATTCTTGATTTCCCTACTCATGCTTCCATCGATGTACATCGTGTCATTCCAATTTCCCCAAGGATGAAATGCAAGAGACTTTCCAGCCACCGGGAAGAGTATTGCATAATTGGCAAGAAATTCTTGTAGGGGGACGCTTACTCAAGTCGACAATCCTGTCTTTGCTGCTCGATCCTGAAGATGCTTCAAGTGACTTTCGTCAAGTTTGACAGACACAAGGTTAAGGGCAAATTCAAGCTTCCTGCGTCCCTGTGGCACGGGATGACATGCGCAACGGCCGTCCTTCGCTGTCGGAAGATATAGGACTTTTCGTAGGATAGTGGCGTTTTCATTTGTCATTGGTGTTCCCAAAGGAGTCACGGTCGCTGGAAAGCCTATCGTACTGAGTCAGAGGGTGCTAATAACGGGGTTTCTTTCTTCGAGAGTGTAGTCAGGGTATATAAAACCTACCAAAGATGCTGGTGCCTGTGCCACTATTTCCCAAAGGGTAGTCCAAACCGGTTGAAGATGCGCCGAAAATCCCATCGCTAGAAAAACCACATTCGACTAAAAGGCCGTCTGCATTCTCTAAATTCAGTGTTGATAGCTGAGTAAGGAGTTGGCGAATCGAGCCCTTGTAGGAATCATACTCGGGCAGTGGCCACAGGCCAATGTGCGAGAGGGACGTAATCATAGACCCAAGCATAATAAAGTGGCACTTTCTATCCTTCAAACTGCACTGAATATCCAGCTTCTCAGGAGTGGAGTTTCGGTTTTCTGCGAGGAATCGAGAAACGGCCTTTTGATATTCGGCCAGTATGTCGCGCGCGATATAAGCGCGAGTTGCTTTTACTTTATCTATCGTAATGTCAGCCGGCTATCAAAATACATAGCAGATTCGGAGGCATGGGAAAAACATGTATATATACCTAAGAGACCAGAAGGCACCATGATAGCAGAGGACCAGAATTGATCATGGAGGATCATGTCTTTCAGAGTGTTTTGGAGCAGGTTCTCATCACCTAGCTCCCAGGCAATCCAGAGGTGCTTTGTCAAGTCGGTCGAGAAAAGTGGAAGAATCCTCGTTTGTGATCTCATCCACCCCTGGGGGTACAGAGCATGCAGGGGCCGGAGCCACCTCTTCGCCCAAGGACGAAGCACTTTCGTTAAGTCGTACTTGTCGGTTAAAACAGTGAGCTCATACAGTCGGCTGCTGTTCATATCCTCATCAATAGGAAGATTCTCGAAACGACTGTGAATAATGTTGAGAATGATGGTCATTGCACCAGGGTCGTCTTCTGGAAGGTCAACGATCCACTCCCCTGAGGCTGGATCGTTGGAGGAGCGCGACTCCTTCCAATGTTGTCCATAGAGCATTACCCTCCACACCGGCGATGCTCTCGAGAGTGTCTTGGACTCACAAACAAACAGGGTAGATTGTATGTGTTCATGATTGGGTATTGCCGCGCCGCAACATTTGTTGGTTCCAACGCGTAAGTGAAGGTCGCCGTCAGGATCAATCACAACCCGCGCGGTAGAAGTGGGCAGCCCAGAGCAAGGCATGCTTAGATGTCATTGGCAAACAATGAGCTTCTACTTCTCGATGTTATGTGCAAGGGAAGGGAAAAATTCTGTCTGTCGCGGTTGAAATTTTGCAAAGAGCCAAGTTGCTTCGGTTTCCTTGTATACAATCAATCGCGTGCATGGTTTGTGAGAGCGCAGTGGGCCTTGAGTGACGGTTGCCCCAGGCACTCACACTAGACATCCATCTCAACTTTTGCATACAGCAAGGAACGAAATAACGGAGCAACAAGGTAGCGCGTGGTCAGGTGAAAGGAGCAACACAACCCATCATTTGTTCAATGCGAATGATTTCCCACCAATTTTGCTTTTTTATTTATCGTCACTGATATGCGCGCCTAGGTGTGTAGGGGTACTCACTTTCAAGGAGCTGTCTCATGCTCTGCCGACTTAGCCAACCTGGCTGCTACAGATGTGAAAAAATTGTGTCGCTAGGAATGAGATCAGCCGTGCCGAAAAATCTGTGGCATTTCTGGAAATAGCATGTCTTCTCTAAACCCTAAAGAAGGCAATCACAATTACCAAATATCTGCCTACAACGGAGTAGTGGTGTTCTAAATCCTGCTCCAGCACGAGAGCCTCAGTTAGGCCAACAAAACGCACATCTGGAGACTTTTCATGGCCGAAATCCACTCAGCACTTTCGCCTCACTTTCTGATTGAACGGCACTTCTGGCCGATCTTTAACGCCTCAATGCATACCTTGGACGTCCTAAGGATACCATGCGCCTCTGAGTTGGTAGGGGAAAGGAGCGATTCTTGTTCGTCATCCTTCGCGAAGCAAGCAGCCGCCCATAGAGGCCACGCGACATAACCGGTCAGCTTTTGACTGGCAAGAGCTTTCGAGATGACTGCAGTTCTACCTGCGCCGTCCGTATATCCTGTAGATACGGAAGAGGTCCGGATAGGACTACGTGAAGGTAGATGGCCACATCTTGAGCTAAAACTACTGTAATACACTTCACCATGTGGCTGTCCCTTTGTTTTGCGCAGCCGGAGCAGTGGTCTTCGGCTGCAGTCTTTGGGGTGCTTGACGCGGTCTCGCGCAGTTGTGCGATTTGGTCCTTCAGAGCCTGCAATATGGTCGCCCCACATACAGCCAGCTCAATGATATTTAGGTTTTGCTAAGCCTCTGCTTGTAAGATTCTTTTCCCATCTTATCTGATCAACATTATCTATGTCGATCACCAAGTTTATTCCAGGCATTTTGATTCGCGACCGTTATGATAGCTAGGAGTTAGTCCTTACACTTCGTATGTAGTAATCCCCTTCCTTCAAAGACCCCCATTCCCCATGTACTGTCGAGTATACTCGTCAACAGCACGGCACGTGCTAAGCCGAGCTACCAGAAAGTCCTGTAGGATAATCCTTCCGGCTACAAGATCCAAGTTGTAGGAAACATACATGTAATAAGCAAAATTATTTGTGTCAGGGCATCTTAAAAAACAAGGATTGTACAAGCAGTGGCGGCGACTATCTAGTGCTCGATCGCAAACCATTATAGAATCCTTCGTCATGCAGGAATGAACTTCGACCAATGAAGGATTATTGAACTCGTGTGGGCCTTGCTTCATTACGCCAAATTGGACGGTTTTGCATTATTTTAGTATACTGAGTAATATCTTGTTGACCTTCTGCCACTAGAGGCTTGGCGGTAATAGTATTCAACCCCTTTTTAGGCTTAGTTCATGCAGCGATATACTCTGCACATTGTACGGCATGTGCTTCGTGGCTTTAGTGCTTGCAAGGAGGCACTGTCACCAATACTGGGATTTCAAATGTACCGTGCCAAGTCCTTGTGACATTCTCAAAATTCTTCTGTACAGCTCCTTCTGCCGCTGACGTGGAGAAGAGCTCTGTAGTCTCGGCACGAAAATGGAGCCAGCGCAGGAAAATCGTACGTGAAAGCCACTTCCCCACTGTGTGCAAGAGATCACATTTAGGGTGCGCTAACAGGAGTGGTCGCTGTTTCTGCGCTCTTAATTATGAGAAGTGTTTGCTCCTTCTCATGAAAGCTTAGGAACTGTGCGTAAACGATTGTTAGGCCAACGCTCCGCATGTTTAGAGGACGAGGACCGATTACACCGAGGCTCACACCGATTAGGCTGCTTTTGGCTGAGCTACCTGATGGCCAAAACCGGGCAGGGATCTTATCAGATCGGCAGATATCGAACATCGCGAAGCGGTACAAATACATACATCCAAAAGAGACATACTTACACGATGAAAATAATGTGGAAGGCTGTGAAATTGCACCTCCCGAGAATCCTCCTATCCCCATACTCTACTTCATCTCATACAAGACATCCAAGTTTTGAACTAGATCCACGAAGGTACCATATGCGTGTTTTGTATCCTTCATTGCTTGGTGGAGAGAGAAACATGTTTTCTGCATCATGAGGAGCACTTAATTTTTTTCGATATATGCGAAGATTACCTGTCACTTCATAAGGCATTAATAAACGTATTCCTTGTCGTACAAAGCACAAAGAGCAGAGAAATCTGCTCTGCTCAATGATGTCGAGCGTCAGAAGGTGCTTCATCTCGTCACGCATTTGCTCCATGTCGTCAATTGTAATTGGGTAAGCACGCTCCTTATTGTCACTTGCAGTATTTGAGGTGGTGGATTAGCTTGAATAGTTGCTAAAACATTATAACATAATAATCGTCTTGGCCGAGGGTTATTTTGGTGTGAGTAGCGGGAAAACCCAAGGGGGAATACTATGGATTACGATTATTAATACAAAGTATGCGGTAATAGCACCTGTCCCCTCACGAAGCAGGTGCCATGTGGGAAAGCAGGAGACTTTCAGCTGCCATGAAAGATAGTCTCTGATATAACGACCTCCCGTAGCAAGGATGTTCTTTTTGAGGGTTTCCATCGCGTGAAAGCATACCGCTGATGTAATGCTCAACCCGATCATGGATCATTTCCAGGAGGCCATTTTGTTCGGTCTATCTCCAAAGGACAGCGCTGAGTTGCACCGCTTGTGTACGTTGTGGGTTCCTCCGGACTGCCGCCGAATAGTCGTTGTGGGTCTCAGCACAGCCAATCATCTCCGATATCAGATGCCGTGGGGCCCAAGCTTCTTCCTTGCCTCCTTTCCGACCTTGGCGTGGATCCCCAAAAATTGCCTTAACTGTGGCATTTCGCGAAGGCTTCAGCGTCCTCCATTAATCATCTTTCGCAACCTTTCGCAATCCATCCCCGCTCGTCGACGACTACTTCGACGACAAAATTCATCATGTCGTGGAGAAATCAGGGCATCACCGGCTCGAATAATATCCCTCTGGGAAAGCGACGATTCGGTGGCGACGATGAAGAGCCCCCGACGCGCGACGCCAGCGAGGGTTATGGAAATAGCGACTTGAAGCGCGGTCGCAGCCCTGAGCCGCGCACCGATGCTGATGGTCCGCGACGACGTAAGAAGCGCAACCGATGGGGTGATGCTTCCGAAAACAAGGCCGCCGGTCTGATGGGCTTGCCGACCGCTATTGTCGCCAACATGACCAGCGAACAGCTCGAGGCCTACACTCTGCATCTGCGTATCGAGGAGATCAGCCAGAAGCTCAGGATCGACGATGTCGTACCTGCTGATGGCGACAGGTGTGTCTCTTGCCCGTCGCCTGTCTATGTACGAGGGGTCCGCGCTAACATGAACCACAGATCTCCTTCACCTCCGCCCCAATACGACAACTACGGTCGCCGTGTCAATACTAGAGAGTATCGCTATCGAAAGCGTCTCGAGGACGAGCGCCACAAACTGATTGAGAAGGCCATGAAGACCATCCCTAACTACCACCCACCGCAGGACTATCGCCGTCCGACCAAGACCCAAGAGAAGGTCTATGTGCCAGTCAATGACTACCCGGAGATTAACTTCAGTGAGATTACTAACCCTCTAACCTTTCTAACCAAGTTCCCTTTCCTTTCTTGTTCAGGATTTTGTCAGACGATATCTTGCAGCTATGGCACCCAGGCTGTGGACAAGTCTGATATTCATCTAACATTACCCGTTTGCTTCTCTTTTTGGATTACAGATATGATACTAACGCTTAGCTCCTTCGTAAAGTTGGCTTACTCATTGGCCCCCGTGGTAACACTCTCAAGAAAATGGAAACAGAATCCGGCGCCAAGATCGCCATCCGTGGTAAAGGTTCCGTCAAGGAAGGCAAGGGCCGATCTGATGCCGCTCATACCAGCAACCAGGAGGAGGATCTTCATTGCTTGATCATGGCGGATACGGAGGAGAAGGTCAACAAGGCCAAGAAACTCGTCCACAACGTTATCGAGACCGTAAGTCGTCTGGCCCCAAGTATTTTCTTCTGAATGGACACTAACACTATGACATAGGCTGCCTCAATTCCCGAGGGCCAGAACGAACTGAAGCGCAACCAACTTCGAGAACTTGCAGCCCTAAACGGTACTCTTCGCGATGACGAAAATCAGGCCTGCCAGAATTGTGGACAGATTGGACACCGCAAGTACGACTGCCCCGAGAAACAGAACTTCACCGCCAATATCATTTGCCGTGTCTGTGGCAATGCTGGCCATATGGCCCGTGATTGTCCCGACCGACAGAAGGGCGCCAGCTGGCGCAACGACGGCCCACCTACTCGCCCGCCTGCTGGGGAAATTGGCGGCGGAGATGCTGTTGATCGAGAATACGAGGTATGTTATCCCAACTCCGCAGGTAACTAGACAATGCTAACCATTGCTCAGCAACTTATGCAAGAACTCGGCGGCGGTTCCGGTGGTCCCCCGGCTCGTATCGAAGCTGGCCCAGGTTCATATAACAATGGTGGCGATAATGTCAAACCTTGGCAACGTGGACCTACCGGCGGTCCAGCACCTTGGCGATCACGCAACAACGAGTCTGGTAACGATGGCGGTGCTGCACCATGGCGCGAGCGTGGCGATCGTGGCCGCAACAACGACAACCAAGGCGGTAACGACTACTACGGTGGCCAAGGCTACAACAGCGGTTCTGCGGCCCCCGGTGGTGCGGCTCCATGGCATCAAGCTCCTGCAGCACAGGCTCCAGCTTATCCTGGCTATTCTGGATATTCTGGTTATGGCGCTGCTCCTGGTGCTCCTGGCATGGGGCCTCCTCCCGGTCTTCCCGGAAGCAATGCTATGGGCGCGCCTCCGGGACTACCTGGCAATATCAGTGCACTCATTCAGCAGTATGCTGGTGGTGCACCGCCTCCACCGCCTCCCTCAGGAGATGCTCCTCCACCTCCGCCGGGCGACCAACCTCCCCCTCCCCCTCCTGGTGCTTGAGCATGACGACACATGATCGGTCCTGCCTAGAAGATAAGGCACTAACTGTAGACCTGTTATGATGTCGACTCACACATCAGGATTTGTACACGCTGACAAGTTTTCTGGCATTGTTTTGTTTCGACAGCTTCGCACTAATACTAGGTTTGCTTTGTGTTACAGCAGGACGAACAGTAATGCGATCTCACCAGCCTGCCTTTGTAAGAAAGAAGGAAACAAGTAGCTAGACGTTAATTTGGAATTGTTCTGATCGGATTATTGTGCTCTAGTTATCGTGAACCGTTGAGTGCGCGAGATTCTATCATATTCGCTTTAAGAATCAAGGATAAGTGAAGCCTTGCTACATGCGTCACCTTCTCTAGAGCATGGAAGATGCTTCTCTAATATTATACGCTTGTGGCACATAAACTTTACATACTCCATGTATTTAGATTTGCCTTTCGGCTGGTCAGAGGTGGTCGAAAAGCACCAACGGTAGCACTGTGCTGGTTGCTCCACCCGACGGTTAGGCGGTGCAAGGACCCCTGAACTTTGAGCCTGTCATACAAACCTACATGTACATTGTACACGCGCAACCCTTTGAAGATATATGAGAAGACTTAACAGTCTGGTGATTTTGTATCCAGATCCAGGTCTTGTTTGTAACGGACGTTCAGAGATGAGCTCCATTGACCACATATCCTAACTTGTGTAACCTTTTGCTCCCTATCCTCGCAATGACGTTTCTTGGTGCTCCACATTCATGACGATAAGGCGGGTCAATGCATCCGAGATAGGCATCTCAGACCGTTGGTCCTGTTCAATCATTGCCTCCGCCATCGACGTCTGACTCCATCTTCCTCTTCATAAATAACACACAACCGGTCGATGGCAATGGCTTCCGAGAAGTCGGAGAAAGAGGCGCTGCTGCCATCGAACAGCCTCGTTTCGGCGGGAGAGACGTGTACAAGCCAGCAAGGTTGCTTGAGTGGTGCCAAGTCGAGATCATGGATAGCCGTAACGATTCTCAGATTTGCTGCCGTCCTCTTGGTCGTTGACTTCCTCGTCAGCTGCCTTCCCCTTTTCGTGGACCTGGATTCGCCCGATGCTTCCGCGTCCACCTTGGAAAGTTGCGCTTGGGGCCAGCTGAAGCATCATACCGCGCTGCTAGCGGTTGATCCGATTGAACGCTCCGAGTTCCTCGAACGCCAATCCAGGCTTGCAAGCGCACTCAGCGAGGCGGGTGTCGATGCATTTATCGCGGAGCCATCAGCATCTACGGCCTACTATGCCAATATTTCATACAATTTTGAGCTATCGGAGCGACCATTCCTCGTGATCCTGGATAAGGATGGACAGTTCTCGTATCTGGTCCCCAAGTTCGAGGCTGGCCGCATCGCTGGCCTGGACATGGTCTACGAGGACAAGAAAGTAATCGCTTGGGCTGAAGAAGAGTCACCGTATGAAGTTCTGGCGCAGGCAACCGGTTTCTCCAAGGTCATGATTGATGAGCATACCAGATACATGATCGCCGCCGGTCTGCAAACCGCTGGGATTGAAGTCGTACCCATGTCGGAAACGGTTCAGTCACTTCGGTCTGTCAAGACGGAAGCTGAGATTGCTATCATCCAAGGCATTAGTTCATACACACTCCAACTAGTCAGGTCGCTGCAATCCTGTCTATCACTGGACGTAACGCAAGAGACCGTCACCTCGGTCGCCCACAACCTATTCACACGGGGTGGAGTAGGTGAAGGATTCTGGGCTATTGTGCTCTTCGGAGACCAGGCGGCATATCCGCATGGCGGCAAGCATGGCAAGAAGCTCAGCAACGGCGAGTTCGTCCTCATTGACATTGGCTCGAAGCTGCATGACTATGGCAGTGATGTGACGCGGACGATTCTGCCGAATGGAGCAACCGTTAGCGATGAGCTCTTGAGTATCTGGCACACCGTCCACGAGTCCCAGGCTGCAGGCTTCAACTTGATGTGGGCCAACGAGACATGCTCGGAAGTTGATAGCGCTTCAAGGAACGTCGTGCAAAAGGCAGGGTATGGGCCTTACTATACACATCGACTTGGTCATGGTTTGGGCCTAGAAATGCACGAGCATCCCTACCTCAACGGCGCCAACAAGGAGAAGCTCAAGATTGGACAGGTCGTGACGAACGAGCCAGGAATCTATGTGACAACTGAACAAGCTGCAGACGTTGGTAGGAAGACTGGCTTTGGGGTGAGGCTAGAGGATCCGATTCTAGTGACGAAAGATGGAGGCGTCCCTCTCACAGGCCATAGAGCTCGGTCTCCGTACGACCCTTGATGGATGAAGCTTTATTGATCGAGTGGCAATATCCCTATTTCCAGGTTTTCGGTTTTAGTGGTGAATTATGGTGTTAGAATTAGAGCATCCACAGGAATGTCAAGAACGATATAGCCTAAACAGCCCCACATGCTTTGTATTCACTGTGAAAGTGCAACGCCAAACATGATTGACTATACCAATAGGTTATAATGCATAGTTAGAATATAATACCATCAATGCACCTTGGAACACAACGTATCGATGTCCACTCTCGACAGCGTAGTATTCATCGTAGAGAAAAGTTGGGGATTCTGAGCAAGAAAGCAGACCCATCATGGCAATTTACCTCGCAATGCAGGCCAGCCAATGACTCGATAGCAGCCATACAAGCTGTTTGAAGATTACTGGTGGGTTGTCGAGAGTACCTACATTAGCTTCCGCCGGTCTTACAAACGCCGTTGGTCTAGTCCCTCTCCGATTGTTGCTTTACCTGGGTAGGGTTTCGTGCTACGTCCTACGGAAGACCCCAAACCGGCAGTCTCGCAACGTCTCTCCGAACTCTGTCAGTTGTGCACAAAAGCTTAATTAATGGGCACTCCCGTGTCGCAGATGTAGTTGCACTGAAATGCTTGTGCTCGCTATATAATCGCAATAATGACTACTTCATTAACCCGGCATGTCTTTGGTTGGTACGGTCAGTTTTGCCTAAGTGTTAATCACAGCAAAACGCCCAAGACATTTCAGGGGCAAGAACACACGTTTGTTTCATTAAGGGATCTCATTGGCTGCGACATCTAAGACCCCTGTAGCATCCCGACGGCAATGCAAGTTCCACAACAAATTCCCCATCCAGAAGGTGAATGTTGGCGATTGAGGTTACATTCCACCTCACATCGCAGCAATCTCATATATAGTTCAACACCTTCTTGAGGCCAGCCAGACAGCGTCATTCTAAGCTCCATGGGTGTCCGTCGCCCTCTGCCTCTGGATAAGGAAAGGAAAATGGCTGCACTTGATTTCTTTCTCGGTGAGAGCGATTATATGTTGCACATGGCGCTAGGATTCAATCCTCCCTCCTTTTATGTATGACGTTGGCACACCACACCTAGTGCTAGACTAGTTCTTTATGAAAGCTGAGAAGGCATCGCTGTCCTGATCTCGCACTTTCTCTGTCGCGCGCAGACTCGAGTCTTTCAGGTTCTCGCCCGTCTCATGTAGCCAGCCGTGACAAGATTCGATTAGTCGAGATCAGGTCTAGACCCGCGCAAACCAACAAACGAGCGCAGTCAAACACACTCGTCAGAAGCTTTAGATCTCGCTGCTTGGAGAGCAAGTCAATTTAAAGTGAACTGACCAAGCCAGCTTCAACCTTGAGACATACTCTTCCACACAAGAACGTTGCCAACAATCTATTCACTTACTGACTCAACATCAACAATGGCGATCACCAAGCTCATCACTGTCTTCGCAGCTCTCTTCACTGTAGCCACAGCCATTCCCGCCGTCGCTGCCGACCTCTCATCTACTGCGACAGTAGCTTGCACCACGGGTGAGCCCGTTGTCACTGCCGGCTACACCATCAACTACGCTCAGGCTTCCCCGACTGTTGTCGCTGCCGACGTGGGATATCAGCCCGACCCTGTCTGGGGTAGCCAACATGTCGCTGCCACTTACGTGAGTAAACCCTCATGGCAGCATGGCTTCAGAGACTGAACTCGACTATAGACCTACGGCGTCCCCGAGCCCATGGAGACAGGCTTCGCTTACGCCCAGTTCAAGTGTCAGTACACCTGCAACGCTGCGCCTGGTGGTTCTAGCTTCTTCGTTCAGTACGGTGTGTATAAACTACATGCTCCCGTTCATTGGACCTATTAACTAATTGCAAACATAGTCGGAGGCCAGACTGGATCGTTCTGCACCTGCTATAACGACCTGTAAGTGCCTGTTCTGTAACATATTTCCGAAGTGGAAAGTGCTTGTTTGTGTGCTGACTTCCTCTCAGCTTGAAGCCAGAGTCGTTCGTGCCGCTTAACCAGACTATCGTCGGCGGCTGGAATGCTATCTGTGGGGTTACTCACCCTTCGATTGGCAAGAACTGATCTCTGAGCGATATTTAGCATGGTAAGAGGCGTTGTTGGCGGACAAAAACGGTTGTTATGTTGCGCTTGACACAATCTGAAGCTGGTTGTTGAGGGGTCGTAGTTCTGGTCCTTTTCTTCAAATACCAACAATTATTCCCACCCGGCTATCAAAACTGATAGAGCGACTTCATTGAATTGCTCCTCATATGGTCCCATTGCTGTGCAAACTCTTGGCTGCTTGGGACTCGCGCCTGACACCGTACTAGAGCATTGTCCTCGCTCGTTTCCAGCAGCAGCCCACTCTTCATATATGATCCAGGCATTACTACACTGAGCCTATTTTCACAATAGAAGCCAGAAGAGGTTGGACTGTATTGGATGTCTGTTTGTCGGGCCTCAGAGCAAGAAAGAATCCTTGGCTCCCGGGAAACACACAATTTTTTCTGGACATAACTTGCGATGCAATTTCGCCGTATAAATTCCACATTTGGTGTTGCACTCAGCACGTCGGTAGAGTTTATAGTTGTGAGATCCGATGTAGTCTCCACTAACTCGCGCAAGCTCAGCATGACCAAGCGTCGGGTTGTCAAGGCGGTCGCTGACCACGGGGCCCCACTAACCAATACAGATTCTTTGATTGGTCAATTTAAACCAAATCAGTGTGTCGCGTCGCCTCGCGTCTCCCTCATTCAAGACGCGCCAGATTCAATTAAACAATTGGATCCCACCAACACCAAAGCCAGCTGTAACGAACATTTCGCTCAGCATAGAGCCGCGTTGGGCAGGAACATACAAATCTGTTTGGCAATCGAAAAAAAGCCTCTTGGTTTACGAAATAATCCACAATGTTGCGATCAGATTACAATCGCATCGACCCGAAGCGGCGCGCGAACCTCGACCACCGCAAGAAGCAGTTCGCCGACCCAGCCTACAAAGACACAACCTACCCACACCGCCTGAACTTCTACGCCGTGCCGCCCACTGCCGACATTACACTCGAGCAGTTCGAACAATGGGCCATCGATCGTCTTCGCATTCTTGCCGAGCTCGAGGCTTGCTCCTTCCGCAACAAATCAGTCAAGGAGACAGCGGAACACATGAAGCCCCTATTGGAGAAATACATGCCGCTCGATTCAAACTCGAGCTCGAGTACACAGCTGGCGAACCAAAGACAGAAGGACCATTACAGTCACTTCATTCTCAGATTGGCGTTCGCGTCAACAGAAGATTTGCGCAGGCGGTTCAGTCGTGTCGAAACCATGCTCTTTCGGCTTAGGTTCAATGGCGATAATTTGAGGGAGCGCCAGGAGTTCGTGCAAAGCCTAAGTCTTGATTGGGACGAGGTCACCGCGGAGGAGCGTAACAAATACGCCGACGAACTCAGGGCGATGACGGACACCCGCAAAAAAACCGATCAAAGCGAAGACGATGGGAGTTGGTTCAAAGTTGACTGGGAGAGAGTGCCCGACCTGGTAGAAACAAGAAGGGTTTTCCTCAAAGCCGGCAAAGCATATGTACCATCGAGGGAGCAGACCAGTATGGTAGTCGCTGAGTTTACAGCACGACTCGAGCGCGCCTTGGAGCTCACAGCAAGAGCACTGCCTAGATTGGATGAAGATGACAGACTCACGCCTATTCTGGACCATCTCTCCAAGAACTTTATCACGCCAGATGCTTCATACAGCAGTAGCACCTCAGCCGTGCCTGGTGCTGATATCTCGGCGAGGAACATCGACAAGCTCTCTGCCAGCTTTCCTCTCTGTATGCAGAGCCTGCACAGATCGTTACGGCGAGATGCGCATCTCAAGCATTTTGGCCGTCTCCAGTACTCCCTGTTCCTCAAGGGCATCGGCCTGAATTTGGAGGAGTGCTTGATATTCTGGCGGACATCATTCCACAAGCTGACGGACGACCAATTCAACAAGGACTACAGATACAACGTACGACACGTCTACGGCGATGTGGGCGGCGACTCAAATCGCCGCGGCGGAGGTTACTCGCCCTTCTCGTGTCAAAAGATCCTAACCGAGCACCCACCGGGTCCGGGAGAGACACACGGATGCCCTTACCGACATTTCAACCAAGAGAATCTGACCTCTTTGCTCCAAGCTGTGGGCATCTCGGACAGGGCCGTCTTGGAAGGCGTTAAGCAAGATAAGGATGCACAAAAGTTCCATATGGCATGCAATCGGTAAGATATACCCATCCCCGCGAGGGTTTCCGCCTAAGACTTGACTTGACCAATACTAACCGATTGCAGCGTTTTTGAGTATGTTCACAAGAATGAGATCAAGCGTGCCAAGGATGAGAGTATCATGACGGCAGCACAGCTAGACACCATTGTGCATCCAAACGAGTACTTCAAGCGGAGCTATCTCTTGAAGAACCTCGGGAAGGATGCCACAAAGACCGAAGATGTCAAGATGGAGGATTAAAACACATGTGATAGGAAGCATACGGTGGGTGTTAGGGAGGTGATTTGTACGGTTATATGACGGCCTCAAGAACGTTAGGAGAACGTTGGCGTTACGGTTGATGGGCATGATTACGGACTCTCAGGATATGGAACAAGACACAGCGGGACGGAGTGTTACCCAGCACGGACATGGCCCCCTTAGCTTGCTGCAGAAAGGGTCTTCAGGGGTCCGACGTAATGAGCATAAGACGACTTCACTGGGCCACTTACATGAACACCCGTCCTTGAAAATGCGCGTCAGCTTTCGTCTAGTAAGATGCCCTGACCGCCGGGTTTGCTGCAAAAAGACGTCACTGGCGGGAGCACGGGAGCGAGAGATGGGCCATACCCGAGGCAACGGGTGCGCTAGCTGGGTCTAGACCTAAGAAACGCACCTTACCAACTGCCGCCTTAGTATCGTGACTATAGCCATGGTGAGCAGCTAGCGCCACCAGCCTTCCATACAACGTCCGCGCCTGCATTGTTGGCCTCGACACCGCTCAGAATTAAGCGAAATTGCCGAATGTGCAAGCGCTAGCAACAGCGTCATACCGAGGCGCTTTTTCCTTGGTCTTGGGACACGACGGGTGTCAAGTCTTCCGCCCGCTGTGGTTCAAGCGCCCCCGCTCCGTGCTTGTTGTCCGGCCATTAGACTGTTTCTCTTGAGAGCCTCTGGAGTCCCAGTACGGAGGCCGGGGTGCGTTTTGCCCAGCCAGCACGCACATGTGGATACGTTCTAGACCCGGGGACTATGGGTCTGACGGAGACTGGAGATTATTTGCTGCTGCGAGGTTTTCGATACGCGTGTATCCCTCCATCACAGGTTTCGCGCCTTTTTGTGGGACTCGTCGATTCCTCGGTTGATTTCGCTGAGAACTTCACTTGCTCCTCCTTAGTATGTGCGGTCGGGAGTGTTGGTGTTCATTCCCTACGCAGAGGATACCAAGTGGAGGAATGCTTGTCGGTTGTGCCTAGGAATTTCTTTCACTAGAGTCGTCGCTTTGCGCGGTTCGCAAGTGGAATCGCAACAATGGAACTTACTATAGTGTCAAATAGCCATGTACAGTCAGCTACCTACTAGCGAACCAAAAAATTTAGTTCTGGGTGCCTTCTCGTTAGCATTGAACATATGGGTATTCAGGTAGTTTTAATGGGAGTCGGCGCATTGTTACTTAGTTAAACGTATAGTGCGCCAGGTGGGAAATGGTCTCGTGGTAAACTAACGGATGCTAGGTCTCCTGGGTGATGTTTAGGGCTGTCTTGGGGAAACATGACGCTGTATACGCATTGGACGCTCAGCTAACCTATGGTCCGCTCATGGTGTGCCCCCTTCAGCGTCGGTATTCTTTCATGATCGACTTCGAGCGACTTACGAACAAGTTGGGGGAGATACCGGTGCCAAACTTCGTGGTTGCGAAAATATCACGGAAGATAGTCGAGTGCGAGCGGAAAAGAAGTGCTAGACGAACGAAGTGGCAATATACCTCTGAGCCGTACAGCGTAAGCCGAGAGATGAGGTGGACAGAAAGCAAACGGCCACGTCACCTTAAGAAGTGCTACACGGAAATAGAGCGATTGGAATATACGAGTCTTATATGCCTCCAGTAGGGTACAAATTCATTTTCATCAGCGACAACCCCTGAGCACGTATGAGATTGAAGTAAGACTTGCTCTCGGGACTCGACAAAGCTGGCCTGTAGTCGATCATTGAGGCGGCGAGTGTTGTAGATCGCCTTTGGCCTTGTCAGGCTGTGCTCTACTCCTCTCTCGGCCTCACCTTTGTGACTCGACGTTGATCAAATCTTGAGTTATCATATGTACTCTCTGACTCTTGGAGTCGCGTGAAGTAACTCGAATTCATCTGCCATGTCAAACACGAACAGTGGACCGCAGCCCTAATCTCGCTCAGCCTACAAGCTTACCACTAGTAACGAGGCACACATGAAGTCTTCCATAGACCAGACCCAGCCACCTTCCGTGATCAATGACGCCATATGGGCGACTGTCAGTATTGGTCACAGTTATCTCTGCATCGATGCTTTGTGTATCATTCAGGAAGGTGCCGATGAGTCGATCGAAGATTCTTGTATGGGTGAAGTGTATCGCAACGCAGTGTACAATCGCGGCAGATACTAGTGATAACCGACTCTTCTGCAAAAGAGAGACACGCTACTATCGCGCTTACAGCCTATCCGGATATGAACAACTTGCAACTAGCACCTACGCCTGTAGGACAGGTACCGTAGTTCCTACATGGCTATTGATCACAGAAGACAAATTCGGGTTTTCTACCTCCATTCCTAAGCGGGGATATGATTTGTCCAGTGTCAGACACTAAACTCTCGTATATAACCCCTTGAAAGGCGCGGGTAGTGGTTCCAGGAACGATGTCTCTCTTCCCGTATCGTACACTTCGGCGGACAACTCTCTTGGGAATGCAGAATGTGCGACGCTTCCGAAGGTAGACCCGAAGGGGGACCGCTGCCGGCTGATTACAGTATACCTCAGACGTCCAAACACCACTGGCGTTCCCAAATTTCTCACCTGCTGAAGCCATCCGACGAGCCACTGTGGCAAAATGACCACCATTTTTCCGTTCGTGGCACAAAGTTCTGAGCGCATGTTGGAAATCCAGTTTCACCTTTCATACTGACCGGTTGGTGGGCATGCTAGGTATCATTAATCAGATTTCCATAGCTGGACACCATAACTCATTGTACGGGCTCTGAGAGGGCGACTTAGCCAGCGAACTCCTGTGGAGGACGGTCTCGAGATCCCACGATGGATGTGTCGTGGAAAGCCAACCAAGTTGGTCCTGGTTCTCGGTAGAAGCCGAAGTCACTCATGTGTTTTGGACTGGAGAGAAAAATCGACCGGATTACGTCAGTTCCATACGAATCATAAACACACTCCAATATCACGTAACTGGGTAGCGTCGCTCGATACTGGCCTTCGAAAATTGCTAGTTCAAGCAGACCTGTCATGTATAATGTAGGTTCATCTAATATACTTGTCGTGAAGGGCTCCCATATGCGTCTCGATAGATGTGAACCGCACTTTTGCATTGCGGGAATGTTGGGATGGCCTTGCGAATTTTGACGAACTTCCGAGAACATATTCTATCGAACACTCACCTGATTTCGGCGCATCCCCGTCAGATCAACCCACCCGAAGGCTGGTCTATTTGATGCCTACGCTCGAGCCACCATACGGAATCGCGTCTAAGCACAAACGTGACCCTCCACTCTTTAGCTCTGCGGGGCTCGTCCTTTCACAGATTGGTGATATAATGCCACGGGCGTTGGGCCTACATTCCGGCGCATTAGAATCTTCCTCTCGAGGCCCATGGTGATGAGACTACTCGATGTGTACGATTGGGAATCTAATACCATTGTATTGTTTTAAATAAATGGGATGAATATGCACTCGCTGAGGCAACTGATCAGTTGAGGACATTTGCGAAACTTCCCCAAATTATGCTCCAGTCGTTAAACATGTACCTGCAAAAACGTCATTCCAAGAAGTGAGCGATATAGTGTGACGAGAACAACGTTTCTATCACATACGACCATACCCACTAGAGAACTCGGCATCCCGTCCGCTCTGCCCTAGATAAACTGGTGAGGGCTGGATTAGTACTCAGGTCGGTGACGACTGGGGAATCCCCGGTGTTGTATGTTTTTGTTTTTATTAAATTTTTGCCGTTTGTTGGATAATACTTCTTATTTGCTATGTAGGGGTTGGAAATGATTTGGAGGGTGGTGTATCTACCTAGTGGTAACCCGAGACTTCCCACGATTCATCGTTAGTCCCAATTGATTCGCGAACGAGCTGTATCATTGAGCCACTGAGCCATTTTATCTATTTGCGCGTTGAATATCCGCCTACATACCTAGATAATGATTATGCCACTACTGATCCTCAAGCCACACTAGCGGATATATAAGATATTCGTCAAAATAAACGCTGCTAGGATCAGGTTCAACCTAATCCTTGTCTTCTAGTCAAAGCCAGCTGGTAGTCTGTTTCTGATAAGATGTCTTTCTGCCTTATATTTCTACGTTTCACGCTGTAATCTCCAATGTATCCACCGACTACTAGTTTCGTTTCACTAATAGCTAATTAGGACATTTTGTCACACCAACGTCAGGTTTAGATATTTGAAAATTGAAAAACATTGAATTCTTCATAAATCTCCAAGGCTACAGCCATAGTTTTAGTATTTAGTCTTTAATGAAACACACGCCTCTATCAAAACGATGCTCACGAGTTTGATGATTACCCTTTTGCACTGTGGGTATAAAATGATTTAGATATAGCTCTGAGATAGATAGACACAAGACACTTGCCAGAAACCCAAATAAAGTCATTCGTGATTATCGAGCGATTTGATGAACGTGAGTTTAGCTGGAAAATATGATTCATCGATTACCAGCGAACAGGTTAACAGTTCCTCGACCAAAGCCGATTAAAGCATCTTCGGGCAACTATGTAATTTAGAAACAGCTTAATAAAGTTCTTTACCGTTATTCTGAATACAAATGTTAAAACCATGTATTCTCGGAACATCATTCACGCAGCGTGCTGTGGAGAGACGCACAGCTATGCATTCTCATGCTATGAAGAAGCGCAACATCAAGGGTAAGCCTTATGCCACTTGAGATGTTCTGATTTCTCGAAATACGTGCTGATCCATATTCAAAGCTCTTGAGCTGCCACAGCGCTTGCTACCGACCACAACAAGACTTCACTCGCTTACACCCTCGACACCCCCGAGGGCACCATCTTTGCCTCAAATGGGTCTTGCATCCTTACTCCTGAGGGTGAGGGGTAAGCATATGTTTCCTTGGTGTGCACAGGACTTTGGCAATGGATTTTTATTCATGGTATCATGACAAGAGGTTTAAATTTTATTAACTGATGTGGCTTGTCTCAACGTGTACATTCACTTCAGCAATAAGTAATACTGAATGACTCCGTCTTGGCAACTGGGTCACAACTTAGTGGTTCTGAGACTGTCTTATAGTATACTTAATCACTTCCATCGGAAATCCATACGGGTCACCACTTACCGTAGCCGAAAGAGTTTTGGCTCCCGCTTCCTTTGTCATTAAATAGATATATCGGCAGGCAGAAATAAAACGACGAAGACAAAAATAGTAAACGTGTCAGAGAAAAGACAGCACGACGACACGGACAGACACCCTGGTCCAAAGTGCCATAGGCTCGTTGATGCGTTTTCATCCAATACAGCTCCTACTAAAGCCGAAATAGCAGCCAGCCACGCTTCTCAAACTTGAGAGCTCGTGCCGAGTAGGTAAGTCTTCCAGCCAGTCCAAGATCTCTGCCTCAACAACGGCTTCGGTCCCAACTCCGGCTTGGAAACTGTAGATTTCACATCTCTACAAGACACTAGTGTGCCGAATTCACCGCCCACGGTAACTCCAATTACGTGGCACAGACGGCGGTCACGGTGTGGTATGACGGAGATGGGCCCTGTGACGCTAAGGCCGAGGGACGATGGGGCTCAACATAGGTAGTCTAACGGTGTGCCAACAGAGAAGTGACGCAACGTCAGTAACATGCTAGACAGGTGGGGGAAAGGTAGACCAGTCAAGTCGTCAGAAATAACAACGCCTATGGGCGCCTATACTGTATGTTTGCTATAATCCAAGCCGCACTAGTGAAACAACTTCATCATAATAGTAAGAACAACCAGTTAAGGACAAAAGATTCCTGGTCGCGTGATCAAGTGGTCCATAAATTCTTCCGACCGATGTCCCGGCCGAAGGCATTGATGGCATCCTAGTTAGTGGGGAGTATGGAAGGGACGCAGAATATGCACACCAACCGTATATGACGGAAGAATGGAAGAATACATAGGTACTGTAAGTGTATGATCCATATCCATGATGTCGGAGACTGCAAGGTATGGGTATGACGAAAGTGGGAGAACGCGCCGCGATTGCGCCTGGATATCCGGCTGCTTCCGAGCTTGTTCAGGTCTCGGTTCTATTCGGCTCTTGGCATCAGAAAAGACTCAAGATCGACGTGGTGCCATTGAGTCGTTCGGTCCGGGGGTTTTGGTCCGGCGAGGGAAGTGTGCTCAAGGTTCGACGTGAAGCTATTCGCATCTATGCCGGCTCAATCATGAAACAGCTCCCCTGGGTCATGGCTGATCGACATAGAAAAGTTCGATTCTCGTGGCATACCCACATTTACCCGCTATCATAGTTAATGTGAGGATCGGCGGTATGTCAAATTGCCCGCTAAGCAACGCCATACCTCAACGGACAACGCTATTCGCTTCGATCTTCAACAACTAGTCTCATGATGCTCGTCGAGCCATAGAGATTGTGAGGCTTCTCGCGCATTGCGATGTATGAGACCCCCGCGTGCTTGTGTGAGGGTCATGGTGTTGTGCCGCAAAACCTTTTTGTACAGGGCATTAGCGCAACCGTTGCGACGGCTCACCGTTAGTTTCGTCCTGTCATTGACCTTAGCGACATACGTAGCCCTGATGACGAGAGACCCTGATGACGCAAATACATTGCCGAACGGAGAGTCTGATAATCAGCCAATAATGGTACGGTAAGGATCACTTTCCGGGAAGACTATTGACGGACGACAGAGACTGCGCGGCTCAGTGGGCGCGGAGTATCGTGTGCCGACATGCTGCGTGGGGTCTTGGGCTGGGACGACAGCGAAAGCTGGAGATGTGCGGAGTGGATTTGTTCTGATTGCACGACTTGGCAGTGGAACGAGTCCGACCTGCTCCATTGGTTGATTTCCTTGCTCTGTGTTATGCCGAACAGCCCCCGGCGGGTTCCAGCGCAAGGAGCTGCTGCCCTGAGACTCGAGATCTAACAGTGTCGTCGTTGTGCCTCATCTGCACAGGCTTGAGGAGGAGCTAGAACTGCCGCAGGACGACTGGCTAAGAGTCTAGACTCGAGAAGACTCCAAGCAGCGTGACAATGTCAAGGTTTAAGCACCATGGAACGGAGAGGAATCCTTGCCAATCCCTCGATCAGCGCAGGGCAGCATCAGCAGCCGGACCGTGGAGGATGAGAAATGATCCAAGGGTTTTGCAGCCATGACGACGTTGTGCAGCTGGACCCTGATCGTCTTGCGAGCCGCCTGCGGTCGAAGGGTCACGCCCGGAAACTTTTCCTTTGGTGGGGACCCTACATTCATTTCCCCTTCGACCCTGCCTTATTGGGATTGGGACCATGGAGGAAAAATTTCACTTTGGGCACAAAAACCTACCTGAAGCATGGTCCGGGGTCATTGCAGGAGCGGAGCGGAGAGCGAGATGCCAGGTGGAGACATTTAGGAATCTGCAAGACCAAGATGCCAGGCCATTGGCTCAAATGAGGTCAAATAGTGCGGAATGCAGAGTGATACGAGAAGCATTGCATCGGCGTAGTCGTTTGGTCGTTTTCGGGGAGGCTATGGATCATGCAGACGACAGGCTTCGAACTGCTACTTGACGGAGTGATCAGATGCTACTGTTGTGAATGGAACTTTGGAAGCTGTGATATGCAAATAGGGTTGCGGAGGGGGCTGGACCATGTAATGCAAGTTACCCTGCCGCCGCAACGGGTGCCAGCGTTGGTCGGTCAGGCTTCTGTTGACATGTTCACTTGCGAGGCTGTGCTACGTATGGATGAAATATTATTTTAGAAACTCGGTTATCTCTAGTTGAAAGATCCGCAGTGTTTCATCCCATGCTTATCATCTTGCAAAATGGAGATGTAGTGTTCGTTTTTAGTACCGATTTTGCTGATCATTGTGCGTTTTCTCGAGCTAGGATTCCGATCAAAGACATTGTTTCATGCGCTGTACAGTATGTGAATTTTCAAGTTCGAGGATTGATCACTGGCGATTGACTGTTCCAAATGGAGAATACTGTCTTGAGTTTAATACAATGTAGATTGGGTATCACTAAAAGTAATCTAAGATCACTCGGGCAACAGAGTCCAGCTCATACGTTGCTTTTTCCATGCGCGCCATACATTTGGCCTACCAAATGCTTTCACTCATCTCCCACAGTTTCGTCGCCGTTTCCATCTTGACGAATTTCATAGCCGCGTCCGCAATGATACTCTGTCAATGCAGGCGCACAATACAGGGCCATTCCAAGAGCGAATAACTGCAGCTCACGTCAGAGGCGTGTAATAAGCCAGTCTGTGCAAAAGCTAGGCCAAGACCCCTTCAGTGAGGGGCCCCCTGAGCGATGCTGTAATTTCAATTGGCCCGCCGAACGCACGATGACGTCGGCTGCCGCGAAGCGCCTAAACCCAGCATACCAATCAGACTCGTGCGCCGAGGCTCCCGAGACAACCCGAGGGAATCTGGGGAATTGGTTGCTGGGTCCCTAACGCGATGAATTGTTGAATGCTTTCCCAATTCAGATGCAAGTGTGCGGTGCTGTGCTGATGCAGGATATGGATTTGTGGGTCTGAATCCCAAACCCTTGGATTCGTACCGGTTCCTGCAAATGCCTGACTTGAAGTCGGAGCCGGAGGGTGTCGATCTTCTGCTCGGATGTCATCCTTCAGCATCCTGTGCAATGCGATTGACCGGTGTCGATTTCAACGGCATCCGGAGCCGGCCATGGGTCCGATAGTCACCACTTCCTTGCCTTGACAAGCGTTCCGCCTAAACTCTAAGCTAAGAACCTCGAAGCTAAGCCACGCGCCGGTGCTGGGCATGGACAGTGCCTAAGTTTCAGAGCGTAAGAATCAGACCACCACGAAAAGTCCGAACAATTGGCTTTTTCTGGTGTAGAAAATCCGCCAGAATTTGTTGATCACCAGTTACTGGGTGTCTGTCGTGGTTGTTGGTTGCTATTGCGATGATTGCCGACGTGTCGCTAAATATTTGAGCGTGCGTTGGCAGCGCTGCTCAATTGAGTAATTGTTGTGATTCCGCCGGGCGTTGGATAACGAAGTCAAGAAGACTTAGTTAGTAGTTGGCTGTTGTGTACCGAACAATGCCAAAAGCTTCTGTGCCTTGGCGAGCGGTACGATCGTTCATTTGTAGCCGACCATTTTTGCGCATCGTGTGCAGTAGTAGATGTTGTGTCCAATGCGAACCATGCCTTGGGTTGCTGGGTCGTCGGTCGACGTTGTCTCTACTGATCTGGCACATCGAAGGCAACGAAGAACCTCTACAGAGGCAACTGGCCTCATGACAGAATCCATGCTGTGGCGGTAGGATGATGATGAAGAAGCGTCCGAGTCGGAAGAGGAGGTAGACGAGGCACTGGAGAAGTGGTGGTTGGAAGGCCGAGACGCCATTGTGAAGATGGACGATGAGATCTGATCGTGATGTTTCAAGAGCATGTGTGTTTGAAGTAGAATTCAAGTTCGGGGTCTTCAAGGATACTTGAATGGGGTTGAGGGTTCGTACAGTTGAATTGCAGGCTCGAACTAGTCTGCCAGGGGTGAAGTGTTCCGGAAGGGTCCTTTTGAAGATTGCTTAATAGAAGGGGGGACCTGGAGTGTGTAAATATGCTGGCGGCCCAGATATAGAAAACTGGAGAAGTTGGTTGGCAGGGTGGAGCCGAGCGCGTCGCATCCAGACAGGCCGTGTGGGTGTATGTGACTGCAGACGCAAGAGGCAGCAGCTGCTGCACTTTTTTCGTTTTAGTGCTGGCGCAGCGGATCCGTCGGGGTTCTGGATATTGGCTCGACGCTTTGCTGCCAGGTGGGCTGACCTGTGTCTGGGCTGGGTGCGTGGCGTAATGGGCTCAAGGAGAGCCAAGACTGGGCCCGCTGAGCTTGGAAGCTTGGAAGTCTAGACGGGGGGGAAGGACACGGTAACGCGAGGGAGACCGGGTCCGTCACTCCAGAAACGTTACACGGGCTGCGTTATGTTTGTCAAACGTACGCTGCACGTTTTGGAGGGTCCGTTTACTTGATGAGCTGTCTGACAGTTATTGCCTGTGGGTAATATGCTTTGGTCTGCAAAGATGTGACCGGTTTGCTATGTATAGTGTGAACAGACTCTGTTTTATCGAGGCAAGGGGCCGGGAGAGTTCTTTTGAGAGAAGACAACGATGAATGGGGGAGAGCAGGGTCTTCTTAAGTAAAGAGTACAAGATCCGAAACTGTGCTTGCAAATCGTCTCTATTCTACACAGGCATCGCGATCCCGAAATCATGGGAGCGCTCTAGTGTCGAAAAGCGCGAACAACCACTGATCCGCGAAACCTTAGACACTGGGCAGACGGAAAACACTGGACACCCAAGGCGGGTAGACGATCGGATCTTCGATGGGATGCGAGGAATCCGGGTAGATAACAAGGGCGCTCCCATGTGTCAATCAATCGACGACGCACGCCGTTCTGCGTAGTACCAGTTTCACCTTCTTGCGGAGAGGGCAAAGTCTCAGTCATGTATTTCATCGAGATCGGATTGTCGAAAAAAGTTTTGCAAATCCCATGCGCGGCCATGAGAATTCACCTGCTAATAGGCCCTAAGCCGATTCTGACCAGCCGGCTCGATTCGCGGGCGAGATCTTTCTGCGCTGAGAAATGATATGCGACACCGTTGCTCCCGCGCTGGACCAGTGAGAAGTCTGCAGAGCCCCTTGATCTCGATTTACGGAGCCGGGCTCCGATTTGTACGCGAGGACTGAGCAAAACCTCCGTCTCTGCTTCGAAGTTCAGTGGACTTGAAGCTCCTTGTAGGGCGCGGGCCACCCAATGGGGTTTGGCGCGCCCTGATTCTATGATCTCCTCACCAAAATCTCGATCTAGGCTTCTGCTGCACCAGGCAAGAGCCGTCTTTTCTGGGGTTACAACTTACGTGTTCCAGGGGGTTGTTTCCTCCGCACGAAAAACTTTCCTTTAAGTCACTTCATTGGCTAAAAGTTGAGGAGGGCGCCAGGAGGTCGGCTGTCATCCGGTTCACACAGCACCTCCTGTACTTTTGGGTACTATTGACCGTTGTGCCAACTTACGAATCAATGCTGAATATTCTTAAGGGAGTCAACCAGAGCGCCTTCGAAGCCTGACCATTGTTGGTCTCTTCAGGGTGTTTCGAGCATTGGGGCTGACCTGATGTCGAAAGATGCTTCGAACCTGCGACGCCTATCGAGGGCAGTGTTTTAACTCCCGGGACCTTGGAACCAGGAATACTCCTTGGACCAGCAGAGTACCGTCTTAGACGGCAGGGGAATCCAGCAAGCGTAGCTCAAGCTCAAGCTCAAGCTCAAGCTCAAGTTCATGGCTCATCAAACCCCAAAGTGAACACAACAAAGCAGGTTTTGATGTGCCATAAAGCTATCAGCGTCAATCATGACCCCGCATACCGTCATTTCTCCTCGACGATTGACCGTCCTCGATTGTGGGTAGAGCTCGGGCGGAATACCACAGGATCGAGACCACGAAAACCAAGATTATGGGCCCAGCAATAAGGTAACCTGTGGGGAATTGCGCTGACGGTCCGGATCAGCACCTTCTCGAAGCTCTCGGTCTCCTAGAAACCCAGCACGATGCACGTTCCTCCAGGCGTGTAATGAACCCAAGAAAACCTCTTTTTCGCAATGATCTACGTTGGACCACGGGCCAGACCTCGATGGCCGCGGCGCCTGAACAGGGCGTGACCAAGAGCTTGCGAACTCGCAGCTCGGTACGGCAGCTTCGGTGGATGAGGAGTGTCATCAGCGGCAACCCAACCCAACTTTGCCCAGGAAAACCTAGTGCGCCGAGTAATACCTGCGAATTCACTATCGCGACAAAGTTGCTCATACGTACACTGATCACGAATTTCCGAGCTTCCGAGTGGTCTGCTGCCAATTGCTTACAGGATGTCTGTCGAACTAATGTACTTGGCTACATACAGTGCCTCGTGGTCAACTCGACTTACAAGCCAAGCCGCATGGACCGGCGGCACTGTCGAGGCTATCCCTCAAGTTCAAACCTTGTCCCGACCTACACAAGAAACACACGAAATATAGCACACAGTCGACCAGGCTCCGCTGCCAAGTGCGTTTTATGTGGCCTGATTTTTACAGCTACAGCTAAAGAACCCAGTGGTCCCTGGCGATCCTTTTGCTAGGTTCGCCTCTTAAGGTTGCCCCGCCTCGCTTTCTTAGCTTAACCTGTCAACAACGGCAAATTGGCTCACGAGCCCAACACCTCTTCTATTCCGAGGCAGCCCATGCTAGGTATTGGGCTGTTGGTCAATGCTCTGCACTGGCTTCATTTTGGGAATTCCAGGGTTGTTTTCGACGACGGCCAGCTTCCCACCGGCTGGTACGGGTGGTCGTAAGGTGGCATTTGCTTTTTTGCCTAATCCTACCGACCCACTCGGTCTACGAGAGTTCTTGATCGTCATTTGCAGATGAGTGACCAGGTAACATGGTCAAGCCTCTTGTGATAGAAGGGTCGGCTGTCCAACATATGGCATGTTTCAGCCTTGTGACTAGTCACTGCTGAGCCCCTCAACGTCTGTCGCCCTAGTAACAAATCTGCAAAATTTTGAGGCTGCAGCAGACTCGAGTCTAGAACGCGGCATTGCCTTATGCACGGCTAGGTCCCGCCCCTGGAGACAATTCTTCATGCCTCAGGAATGCGGGCAAATCTAGGTAGTCCTAATGTGTTCGCTCTCGCTACTTCGCTGTTCGGAGCGGCCCCCCCGGGTATCGTAGTTGCCTGGTAGCAAACCTTATACTACCGAGGAGGCCGTTACTACATGAGTCAGACGGTTAGTTTCCCCAGACCAATCGGAATATTAAACCTCTAGTGCACCTTACAGCCATTGATAACGACTTCCATCAATACTTTGGGACCAATATTACAGACTTTTGAATTAGTCTTCGGCTGCTTGTCTTTGATTGCGTGGCTGCAATATATCATCGCTCAGCTGCATGGTCTAGTTTCCTCTCAAAGAAGAAATACCACTGTGCCAATAGCAGGATTGGGTGGAATCATGCCCAGCATTCCAAATTGTACCGTCGATCTACTTGCAGAGGAGTATTGTATCCAAATGGAGATGGCACAGCTTACAGGGCCTCCTGCTATGACTGATGACAAATTCTAATTCCTAATCGCTACTCACTAGGCGTGGGCTCTCACCATTCCTTATCAACCCAAACTGATTGAGGGGTATGCGGTCTTCATAGATGTCCGTAAATGTTCTTTAAGGTAGGTGTGAAACGAGGTACATTGGTGCTGAAGCATTTCTCGTTACAGTGATCATTGAATACTACAGTAACGGCTCGACTTACAAATCAATGTGGTGGTTTCTAATCTTCCATAGTTCCAAGAGCTGGGTTGTCATTTTGGGTAGAATTGGATTGGTATGGTGATCTTGACTCGTTTCGCAGAAGGTACTATGTAAAGATCGAGATGCGCTGCCTTCATAACATCCGTGAATCCCTGTTGCTTCTATTCGTGTACCGCAACACCCATGCGCCGATCAGCACATCTCCATCCAGCAGCTCAGCCTCATCCGCCGTGCGGAGGACTGGACGCCCTGACGCCTAATAACAAGGCCATTGCATTCTGAAACATCCTAATCAGGCAGGATGAGAATCCCCAGTATAATGCGTAAGTGCGCTCATGTCGCTCAACTTGACACTCACGTCATGTATGGTCACGGGCAGCACTTCGATGTGCGGCTACCTCCTACCATTACGGTGGGTCAAGTCGCGACAGCGACATGCCAAGATTAGCACTTTACGACTCACAGGTAAGCACAAGCCGCCTCAGTCTGTTTAGAGCCTTTTCTCGGAGGGCCATACGGCCACGAACACTGGTTGCAAGTCGAATGTCGCCGTCTTCGGTGATTACATTGAGGCTGGTATACGATTAGTGATCTCTGCAGCAGCTGGAACTTTGTGACCTCACGCGCCAATTGGACGCACAGTTAAAGTTTGCCGGTTCGTATGGACGATATCAGTGGTACTGTTATGGTTACCGGCGGGATTTGTCCTTGGAATGGGGTTTTGGCTCTCCGCGATTCGAGCTATACTAATACAACGAAAGAGATTGTTCTAGTCCAAGAAATGAGACTTCGTCGCTCCTATCGGCTCTAGCACAGTGTTATCCAGCCAAATCCCAAGGATAGATTCCATAATTTTCTGTGCTATGAATACATCTTGCTTTGGGCTGAGTAGACATATTCGTCGTCTATCATCTTCGCACTTTCTCCAACCATTGACTAAACGTCTCATCCACAACCTGAATGCTCCATCTCGGGCCATCGCCAAAACAGACAGAACTTGCAATAAGCGTCTCGATGGCAGTTGCTAATGAGGCGTGAAGAGGACTGTTTTCTGGACTCTTCGTAGCATTTTCGAACATCGTAAATCCCCGAGGGCCCAGAACTGTCCTGGCACGCGCCTCCACCGCGAAGGGGTTCAGCCAGATGCTGGGGTCTTGCCCGCGCATCATATAATCCTCGAGAACCCTGCGCTTCATCACGGCTCCCGTATCGGCCTCGGCCGCGCTAGCATATTCGGAGCTGATATAGCCCAGCTGCCGGTATTCCAGCCGAGCTTCTGCCATGGCCTTCATAAAACCGTGGCTGATGCTCCGCGTCGCCATCGAGTGATCGATCATACGGCGGAAGCAAGGGTTCTGGTTGCAGTCCTCGGGAGTCTTGAGCTCGTGTACGTGATGGCACTCGGACTTGGCGTGTTCCATGACGGCCCAAAAGAGTTTCCCAGCTAGTGTTTGGGAGCCCGGCCCCAGAAACGGGATGATATCCTCGGGGGGATCATCGATGCGCATGAAGCGCATCGGGTTGAGCCACATCATACACCTTGGAGCTTTGAATGCGGGCTTGCTCGACTGTTCGGGTTGACGAGCAACAGCGACTTGCTTTTGGGCCGAATCCATAAGCAGGTAAGTTGACAGTTTACTATCAAGAGACTCGCTGTTGTTGGCTAACCGCGGGTCCAGAGTTTGTCCATTCGATGGAGGATTATCTTTATAAGATACGGATTGCGTGTTGGTCTGCTCAAGATGATCGGCATTAATCCCGGAAGCTCCCGCTGCCTTTTTTATCACAGCGACGAGTTCGGCACGATCATCGGGCTGAGCTATCCTGGCTATCGATATCAGCGCTTCTCGTAGGCGCTCATTCTCATGTTTTGTCTCCTGTGCAGCTTTTGCTTGTCGCTTGCGAAACTCTGCTTGGGCTGTGCGACCCCTTTCGCGCCGTCGCTGGAGGAAGTCAGAATCACGAATCATTATTGAAGCAACCGCAGTCAGTAACCGACCTTTAATTCCTGCTCAGCGTCCTCCATGGCTAAAGCTTTATCGGCACTCTGCCGTCGTCGGTGACCGGAAGTCGTGATTAGGTACAGTTACGTGATCGGACGGATTGGTCAGCTCCTTTCCGGCGGCTGCTGTGATGAGTGGGACACGCTGAACGGCCGAGTGGGGTCCGTCCCGGGCTTCACATCTGTCCGATCACGTAACATCACTAACCCGACTCATAGCACTCGACAGTCCAGGCGGACGGCATGCCAGAACTTCCCAGGAGCGGATAAACACTATGATCGTGTCTTTGGAATATCACTATGTCTTCGGGCACTTATCGTGGAGGCTTACAAACATGAAACCCCCGTTGCTATGGCTGGTTATGGCACGCCTAAGCGCTGGAATGCCTAGCGATGCATATAAGAGGCGACTGGGCCGCACGAAACCCAAGTTGACCATCATACAAACAAGCTGAATCAATCGCATACGATAATCATAATCATTCAATATGTCTGAGATCGATTACTCTGACTTCTTCCGCACCGCCACGGCGACATACCACCAAAAGCCTTACCCGTTCATCGATCCTACACGCAAGGAACTATCGACCAAGGGCAAGACAGCCATCGTCACTGGTGCTGGACAGGGAGGCATTGGCCATGCAATCGCGCAGTCCCTTGCCAAGTCCGGGATCTCTGCCATAGGACTCATCGGCCGCACAGAGGCGACACTGCAGCAGACCAAAGACTCGATCGAGAAGCTCTCCAAAGACACCAAGGTCTATGTCTATGCTGGTGTTGACGTGAAAAACGGCGAAGCCGTCAAAACCGCGCTGGACTCGTTCGTTGGAAGCACTGGTTCCAAGATTGATATCCTGGCCGCCAATGCAGGGTATATGCCGCTTCTATCCTCTATCGCTGACGCCGACCCCGAGGACTGGTGGCACACCTTCGAGGTGAACATCAAGGGCAACTTCAACCTTCTGCGTGCCTACGTACCCCATGCCGCGCAGAATGGCGCTGTGGTACATACGAGCACCTCGGCCATCCACATCCCGTACATGCCGGGATATTCTGCCTACCGCGGCTCCAAGCTTGGCGCGACCAAGGTGTTTGAGTACTTTGCGCAGGAGATGAAGGAGCTGGGAAACGGTGTCACGACCGTCCAGATCCACCCTGGTATGATTCAATCGACCATGAGTAAGAAGTTTGGAAGCAGTGTCGTGGGAGTCCCATATGACGATGGTAAGTCATGATACCGTTTCCCAACTCAAGCATTTCATATAGTCCACCGTCGTATACTAATTATCACACATAGTCGAGCTAAGCGGTGATTTCGTCAACTGGGCCGCTAGCGATGAGGCCAAGTTCTTAGACGGTAAATTTGTCTCAGCTAATTGGGATGCAGAGGAGCTGCTTCAGAGGAAGGACGAGATTGCTGGGGATAAACACCTCTACACGATGGACCTCATTGGATGGAGCGACGCTTACAGAATTGATCCAGCTACATTCAAGGTACTGCCCAAATAGATTGCATTGAGCTATTGTTCCAATATGGAGCATGGCTCTCCGCAGCCAAATAAATCATGATTATTATCTTTTGTCTTGTCTTTCTCACTTATTGCATGTTGGTACAAGGATAGTTTAGCTAAGACGAGTAATAATTACTAACTGAAAGAAGTTATTATGTGTTAAACCACCACTATCTCTTGATCGCAAGCAGTAGCATGACCGGATAGGCAAAGTCCCAAATATCCCCGTCCATCTTCGTTTTCAGCTCTGCATAGAGCGCCTTGACCTGATCAGTATCGAAGTCTTTCTTTCTCAATATTTGAGCGTCGATGAAATCTTTCGCGAACTGGAAATCAACGTTGTTTGTCCAGAAGCTTCTTTCATGTATATCCTCCACCTTTTCGCCTTCTCAACCTCATTCACAACCAATGCCTTGACGTCAAAGTCATAGGTGTCGTCACCTTGAAATCCCAACGGGCGATCGCTGTTCCACTTGATGCGTCACACATCACTCCACGCCTCAGGGTTCTCAAGATTAACGGAAATATATACCAAGACACCACAAATATTGTGGATCTTATGGATCAATTATTCTACCGCTGCCAAGCGGACGTAACACTGCGTTGGTTCCCTCGCAAACTTTTGAATAGCTTCATAGCCATTTAGCTTCGCCGGTGTCTGCAGCAAGTAGAAGTGCCAAATGATCAATGCGAACTGGATCTTCAAAGCCTGCAGACCAAGGCGTTTGCCGAAGCAGCCTCGAGAGCCGAGTCCAAAGGCCAAAGTCGGACCTGCCATGGGATCAAATATCTCAACGCCAGTTTCTGGATTCGTTTTCAACCAGCGCTCAGGACGGAAGTCAGCAATGTCCTTGTCATCCCAGAGACCCGTGAGAGCTTTGCCTGACACAGTGCGAGCGCCAGCACTGCGGACCTCGTCTTTGACAGCTATTTTCGGCTCTAGATAGCCAGCTCCGTTTGCCATGAGGAACACGTCGGTACCCTTGGGGATATGGCGACCTCATACCGTGGTGTCCTGCAGGGCCTGGCGGACGACGAAGGCAATAGTGTTGGCATGACGCAATATCTCCTCAACTACAGCGTCGAGATATGGAATATGCACTTTGCTCAACTCTTGATATGTAGGCGCGCGCTTCTCGTCGGCCGCTCGTGGCAGTGCTTCTTGCAATACGGAGCGTATGCGATCTTGCGCACTCGGACTATCAGCTATTAACTTCACTCTCCATGCCGATGCAGTAGCGCTCGTGTCACTGCCTGCTACCATGAAGCCGAAGAATTCATCAGCGATACCACGCTTCCGGTAGTCTGGTTGGCGATTTTCTTTGGCCGAAACCTCTCGCTCGCGCAGAAGCACCGAATGCAGGGCGCTTCGGGGACTCGTGTCACCCTTTTCGATGAGATGAATTGACTCCTCAATCTTATCCTTGATGTACTTGTCCTTGATTGCGGTCGCTTTCTTCATGTATGGAAATTTCCGAAGAACCCACGACGTGAGGACGGGAGCCGGCGACAACTGGGTGTCCGTGACTGAGTTTCGCCAGAGTTAATACCGCACCAAAGACCTCAGGGATATCCCCATCTGGAAAAGAAATCGGATCATTCACGTTGTTGGGTAGGTCTTTATCCCATTTCTCGGTAGCTTTGAGACGCTGAATCGTGATACTTTCATCTTCGGAAAGCCCGAAAGATGATGTAAAAATAGAGTCCAACGCCGCGTACGTGATGTCGTGGTGCGCCGAGAATGGCCGGCCCTCAGCCATTCCGCACTTGAGTTACCACATCTTGATGAGGGTGCATACCGATTTCTAGACCTCTGGTGCGCTCACTTGGGTGATGAAAGTGTGTGCCATCAAATGATTGATCAGGTTGCGATTCTTCTTAAACCGGTCGTCTGTGGATAGGAACTGGATGTGTTGCTCAGGCAGAATGCCTCCAATGAGTTCCCCAAAGAAGCCGCTCCGGTCGAATTCCTTTGTGCGTCGTAGCAAGATATCCTGGCTTTCCAGTGGATCCGTGACAACGACCCATGGTAGTGCCATGGGCTTGATGAACACCTGTACGATCGGACTATCATGTTTTGCCGTCAGGGAAGTAAGCCAGCACTATCGCAACCACTCGGTTAGCTGATCATATCTTTATAGAGCAGTAAACCTTTCTCATGACGGCCACGAAGCCAGAATTCCTGCGGCGGACTCACAAATATACGCTTTGTTCGCATAACATAGCCCATCAATTCGGGGACGTCCCCGAGTATCTTCTTTGACGCTGCTACATTATAGGGAATGCCAGCGAGTGGCTTTGGTAAAATGGCTCGATAGGCAAGGTACAGAACCAGCAAGACAGGCCCGATCACCAATGTACTCTGCGATGATAAAAAGGCAGCGTCCATCTCAATGATACTTTAGCCTGATATTTCAACAACCAATATTCGGTCTGAGGCCGTTCAGGTCACGCAAAAGCAAGAATAGCCTGAAGTCCTGACTTATTCAGACTGGGCTCGGACGTTGCAAAGCGGATGGGATGAATTTCGGGTTGGGTCCACCAGATTTTCTGCGACTCACTATAGTTGAATAAAGAGGAAAGGACAACTGCGCCTTTAGACTCTGACGTGTCAAGCTTATCTCATAAAATTCTGCGCCAAATGTCGTTGAACCCTGCCAGGCCGAACCGGTGATCTTACATGCATGAAGAATGCCCACCCCTCACCTACACTAGCCCCGCAGCACACCAGGTTCATCATATCATGAACTATTTTGGGCATTTGACCAGTCTCAAGTTGAGTCATAGCGCACTAACATCCGGAGCTTGATCGTGGAAAATGATATACCGGGACCCATTTATTTATAGTCAATATCTAACTTTCCCACTTCCCATTCGGACTTGACTATTACGTTGATGAACGGGGTTGGGAGGGCAGAATCTCGCTATACCGTCGAAGCTCTACAAGTAGCTCAATGATGTGGAAATCGTCGGTATCTGCTCCGACCCTGGCCCAGTCGTTGTCGGCATCGGCAAAGTCTTGGGAAGAATCGACAGTCCGACCCGCTTCAGTGGTGATGGGCTCAGTGACCGTGGGGTGATTCAGTGGTGTCATCGTGGAGACTGTTAGAGGGCTACAGAAGATGATGATGAACTTCGCGCGCGATTGTCGTGTCGAGCCTGGTTACCGCGGCAAAGTCGTCAATCAATGACTGTTCAAAACCCCACCCTCAAAAATCACGGGTTATTCCATCTGGAATGTATTTTGGTCGTTCTGAATCACTGCTACTATTACATGTTGATTGATTAGGAAATCGTTGAAAGGGCCGCATAGATATAGATATATGTAATTTCAATTGTTCCTGCTTAATAAGAGTAGAGAACGATACGCCTTGAGACGAGCTTTGCCGACGAAGGCCATGATATGTATGGAGCGAAAGTGCCAATTTCTGCTATATGTAGAGCACGGCGTATCCTAGGACTAATATCGTATGTTGAAATTGCTTACAAGTAGCTGAAACTGAATATAGCAGAGGTTATCACTTGTGCCTGTTATGTTCAAACCCTTCCTCAAGGTATACATCTTGGTTTGATGGGATACTTATGTTGTTTATGTATCAGCCTTTCTGGAGCCATTCTATAAAGGACCCAAAATCGCTGTTGACTATTGGAGGCATCAAATTTACTACCAAGCAGCTAGCTTTAGACATTCAGTTTTAATCTTTGACAGAGTTTTGTGGAATATCTGTAGACTCATTGTTGTCAAAGCGTTTGCTTTATTTCAGAAAAAAGTCACTGACACTCACGGTGTATTCCAAGGCAAAATGTCATTCTACCGACCTGATCTGCCGTAGCTTCTGAGAGTTTTGCCTCATCCTGCCCCTAACGACTCTTTCACAGTCGAGGAGCTTTCGAGTATATTTTACTAGTTATCAATCAAGTGATCACCAGTAGCGAGGTTCCAAACACTTCGGCTCGCAGAAATCATCAGCTTGCCAGAGGGTCATAGGCTAAATAAGGGTGACTTCCGCTATCTCCAGCCCTGAAAAGAACTCCTCGGCATTTACTGTTTCGAATAGACTTCCATCGTCATCATCGTCCCATTCCACATTGTCGTCATCTTCGCTAATGGTCTCTGACTGTTCAGATTGGGACTGATGTATAGTGCCATGTTGAGTGCCAGAAAGTTCTTCATCCTCCCCACCGTCCGAATCACTGTCATCTGCACTGCCAGCACTTGCTTTGAGTATACTTCCACATAAGATTCGAAACTTGCCGACACGCTCATAGGTTGCCTGACCTCTTGGTTTGAGAAGAAGTCCAAGTATGTGATCCTCACAGTTAGTAGCTACTTCCAGAAAATAGACCGCATCAGCCTCCTGAAACCATGCCCGATCGTCAGCTGTATCCATCGTGAAGTCGATAGAGAAGTTCGAATCAGTGAATTTCGTGTCGCGCTCTATCATTTCCTTTGAATCCAGGACAGAGCCATCTTTCAGGCTAGCCTTTTTCAACCTACCTTGTACTGTTATACTCGCTGCTGTCACCGCGCCGAACGGGACGCTCGTGAATGTCGGCTTTATGGAATGGCGGACGAGTTGTAGCCGACTCTCAAGATTGCTTTTCCATTGGTCAGCCTCGAACTCCACTCTTCGATCATCTACAGAGGCCCAAGACCAAGTGGGTGCACGATATGATGGGCGCGGAAGTATCTTGTCAGGCCAAGGTGGCACGATATGCCACAGTAATTGAGATGGCAGATCGTAAGACCATAACCCAGCGATATAGTCCCCTGGAATAAAGGTAGCCAAGTACTCAGCCACTGCAGCAATGGCGGGAAACTTGTCGGTGCCAACAGTGAGTTGACGGGCCTGATAGTCTTTCACGTAGGCAATCCACCTCTGGAGGGCGCCATCCGGATCCCGGAGGGAGTGATCTCTCATGCCCACGAGCTCAGCTCCTGTTGTTATACCCTTGACAAAGCTGGCTGGACCACCATCCAACTTTACAGAAGACTGGCAACTCCACCACGCGAATCGCGAGTCAAAGCTTAGATTCCTGCGGGATAACATGCGCTCTTGGAAACACCAGGCTCTTGAGTCGATGGGTTCCCTAAAATTACTTGGCGGCTGAGAGAGCTGAACTGGCACTTCCATGCCACCGTCCATGGGTAGCAAGACTTCGCAAATTGGCAGCTCGTCAACAGGTACCTTAGCATCTATGAAGGGGTTGCGACTAGCCGTACACATGGATGCTCGAACGGTGATGCTGGCTCCAGCGTAAATGCCACCCATTCTGCCAAGCTCGTGGGCTTTGTCATCGTCATCGTCCTGTACAATACATAGTGCGTCGATCCACAGATACTCAAGGCCCAACGAATGGGTGACCCGTATGGCGTTGGTGATGGTTGCATAGGGTTTTAGCAAGTCCCAGGGTATAGAGGACTGATAACTCGGTAAGCGGGCCTTGGTAGTCTTGAAGATTTGGTCGCCACCCCACGAATACGAAAGCGCAGCATATTTCCGATTCGTCCCTTTCGTAACAGTGTGAAGTCTCACTTCCAGCTCCGCAGTTCCATTCGTTATTTGAATCAGACGAGATGGCATAACCTCCATGCCTGGCCCGCATACGGGATGATTGAGACTGCAGTCATCCATCCATTGCTTCCAAGTATGGCTGTGCAATCTCCGGTTTCGTTCGTAGGGACGAGACGTTACATACTTTGCTGCAATACCCCCTTTAACAGAGTTAGAAAATAAATTGCAATGTAATGTATGCAGGGACATTAACCTTCATACGCTTGGACCATAAGAGGTTCATTATGCTGCCGCTGTCCTGAAGACTCGCTGTCGATATTTACCACGACGACTTCCGTGCTGATTTGATGCATCTTCGCGTCATCGTCATACTCACTGAATCGAGTAACCCAAACCACGAGATCTGGTGGGGGAGGATCGCCATACGCCTGCTTGGCTTTTCGAATCACCCATTGAAACAGTTCACAACCATTGCTCGCATTTTGTGAGACAATGTTTAAGTCAAGTTTACGAGCAACCTCTGGGGAAGCAAAAGAGTGTCGACAAGATTGACAACTGTGAAGTTCCACTTTGCGCACTTCTGTCATTGTTTGACGGCGATCGTGATATCCCCTTAGCTTGGGTTGTTGTCCTTGCGATAAAGTTAATTCATATTAGATTGAACACATATGATTAGATGCTCGTCAGGTGCAAAGTTTAGAACTGTATTTGCAAGGCAGAAATTAGCGCACCCAAGACGTCCTTAACGGAAGTTGCCGAATGATATGGCGATATCTCAGGGCAATAAAATTTATCATTCTATAGAGAAAGATCAAAATAACCAAGGATTATGTAGAACAATATGTCATAAGCAAAAATCAGACTGGCATAGGATGATACAGAGTAATTTGACTACTACAAATTTCTCAAAAGGTTTCCTAAAGATTCTGTACGCTGTTATTAGGTTGAAACTGCGCCGACTCGCATGCGCGTCACTACAATGTGGGCAAAACCCAGCTTCTACTCACAGCTTGGCAGCATTAGCGGCCGCAGAACCGTCGAAGAGATCGACCAAGAGATTCCTATTACAGTACACTTATATCGCGGCGATATCATGAAGGCACAATCGTACATGCAGGAAATTATAGCAATAGATGTTGCGATCTAACCATAACAATGACTTCAGTCCACATATATAGGTGATGTCTTACTAGCCCCTTCTCAGCTGTTCCAGTGTCTTGTGTAATGATGGTATTGGTCGTGTGATTTCGTTGGTACCTTCCTTCTGGTGGAGCTGGGTATGCCAGAAACTTGTGATCACATGATGGTAGGTAGTGTTTCTAGAAAAGGTGCTACATCTCATCTTGGTCTTGGCTAGATCTATGTCAAGCAGTGTTTCTTACTTGCAGCTGTGTTGATCGAACGTGGCAACCGCCAGCCCGCCAATCTTGATTCTACCTCGAAGCGTGTGTGCATCAGGTTCCCCTCAGCTGACGCGCGCCTGACAGGCGGGAGTTAGTCCAGCGGGCCGCGGCCATTGAGGGCGATGTGGGGCACATGGAGGGGTCTGGAACTTTGTCCAGCAGCTGCCACGGCAAGCCTGAAGCTGTTTCGTGCCCCTCGTGCCCCTCCAAAGTGACATCATACGCTGGCTGCCGAAACCAAACTACCAGAACGCCATCCTCACTAGAATCGCGATTGCTGGAATTCCATGTGATTCATTGCCACAGAGCGCGACAAAGGACGCAATTGCGTAATGGTTTGACGCTACTGCCTGGTTGTCCCCGAAACAACCTCTCCAAAATGATATCATCAAATGCCAGCCTGATTAGGTAACAAAGGTAGGAGCCTATCATGATTGTCGCCTGCCTGCCTTGACAACATTCACTGGCCCAGCTTCCCATATAAACATCCTTCTTCTCCCCATAGAGCTACACAGTTTCAACTTCACAAATCACTCAAACATCCCGAACTCAACTCTCAACCACAAGAAAAAGTTCATTTTCCACACATTACGCTAAACCCATCAATCAACCAGTCCATCATGTCTGCCAACGACAACACTTCCACTCTCAAGTCCTACGTGGACTCTGCTACTGGGGCTGTCCAGAACGCCCTTGGCAACTTGACCGGCAGCACTGGCGATCAGGCACACGGCCAGGCCAAGCAAGATAAGGCCGATGTTGAACAGGACGCATCCCACGCCACTCTGAAGGGACCTGGCTTCACAGCTACCTCCTCCGGCGTTACCAAGGACGACCCCGACCGAGCTGCCGGCAACTGGAACCAGACTGTCGGTTCTGCCAAGGAAGCCCTGGGTGGAGCTATTGGCTCTGCAGTAAGTACTAGTCTCGCTTTTGGCCTTGTCACACATCTTTGCTAACATGTCATTCATCAGGGTCTTAAGCAAGCCGGACGTGACCAGAACCTCGAGGGCCAGCAGCAGGAGGCCAAGGGCCAGGTCAACGACTACACCAAGGGTGTTGGTGACCGAGTTGCGGGTACCGTTGGCTCTGCATTTGCTGGTGTCACAGGTAACACGGCCGCTCAGAAGGAGTACCAGGACCAACACGATTCTGGCAAGACCAGCCAGCGTGGTGCCGAGCATGACATCCTGAAGCAGGCCGACGCCAAGAACGAGTTGAAGTGAGCATGCTCTCTTCCCACACAAGCCATGTAGAGAATGGTCGATCACGAAATGGATGGACGGAATGGAACCTTATGATACCCCACAAGGCTGGATCGGTCGGTACAAGATTGGTGCCGACGCTCCGTAGTAGTCTGAATAATTAATAGTATTGCGTATACTGCATTGATCTCGGTTCTCTGGCATGTGCACTGTAGTTGTGTGAAATAGAAGGATGTCAACAATCTGGCAGGTTTTCTATTACTCTCCGCGTCCGAGTCGAGAACCCTACGCCCATAGAGGGCACCATCTAGACGAAATCTGCCGACAATATTGGCAAGCCTTCATTCAGTTGTCTACCACGAGGTTTGCGGTGGAAGGCATGAACTAATAAGTCAAGATTGTTATATGAGCTGAAGTTTCCGTGCTCGACTTAATTGGGTATATTGGTAACAACGTCTACGAAATCATCCTAACTCCAATTCAGAAATCCATAAGATTATGAGATGTCCACTTTAGATAATATGGTGTTGGTATAGATTATTGCGTGTTGCATGGCGCATATTCACTTTTAGGTGACCCGCATGTTAGGATGCTAGGATGCCGCTAAACCCCTTGGCGCTGCCATCGACAGCCTCAGCCCTGTAGTGAATTCCGTCCGGCACCTCAAACCCTGACCAACAGCTCTGCGCAGCGAGCGCGCAAACAAAGAAGCGGCCTTTCCATATTCTTGGTCGTATGTTGTTCTGTGATGTTGAACGTCCAAGCCTTCTTTTTCGTTCCAGTCCCTACTGAGGGTGACTCACGAATCCTTTGTTTCTATGATCAGCCTAACGATTATCAATCAAAGCATTTCTTCCAGCAAGCACCCGGCACTCAATAAGGATACCGTCAATACAACAATCCTTGGAGCTTCTACGGCCACCTAGGCGACGACTCATTTCTCGGAATAATCTGGGCTTCCATCACACCACCTCCATTTTCCAATGTCATTTTGGGGCCTGTGTCCGGACACTTCGTTTCGATATCCTTCAAGAAGCCACTGAGTATCGACTGGGAGGCCCCGCTGAGATGGCTCCTATAAACAACTACGAGCCGGTAGTGCTGTGCAGCACGCGCATGCCAAAGGGCTACGTCTTCGTCGCCAAGGGCGACCGCTATATCACCGGCAACTGTCGAAAGCAAACACAAGCCGCTGGGCAGACTGTCTACGCCGTCGTTGATAAGAACAAGCATGCCATTGGGATCCGTGTGCCATATGCGGTCCACAGCGATGTGCTGGCCTCAGAGGCTTTGACTCGACAGGACCGAGCAACCGTTGTGCAAAAGCGTGACGATGCCCTCAAGTACAATTTCCGTAAGACCGTTCAGAAACTTTTCCCCAAAGCGCCGGTGGAAGATATCCCCAAGATCGTCACCAGAGCTATGGAGAAGGGCAGTGGTCGCGTGGGAAGAACGTCAAAGATAGATATTGAGGGAAAAGCAAAACTGGCGGTCAAGGCTCACATCCGACATTGCCATACAAATTACGACAAATTGCTCAAGCAGCGCGTCAGTCGTGAAACCGCACGCCAGTTGACATTAAGCAAGACGAGGGAGACCATGATGGCTTGGGGCGGATCTGCAGATCAGAAGAAAGCGAGGAAGAAAGTTAAGAAATCAAGACCAAGCCCGAAGTCAGAGCAAGACCGGGTGGAGAGTGCAAAGAAGCTTCCGAGGAAAGCAGAGAAGCAAGCCGAGGAGCGCCAACCCGGTCGAAGCTTGAAGACCGGACCAAATCTCAGCAATGGGCTTCCATCACCAAGAAAACGACGGAGGAACGAATTGAAGGATCACCGCAACAAATCTATTTCGGCTTTAGCAAATACAGTCAACTTGACCGGGAATAGCATGGGCCGATCGCTTAAGAATTATGATGTTGAGAGTAGTGGCAGCGAATGGTCTGGTAGTGAGTACGAAGACTCGGACTGAAAGGACATTTGAAAGGCCCCCAAGCCATTGTGTATGGAGGATTCGACATTTTTAAGAGTCTTGTATTGTACATTTTACAGGCCTTTGGCACTTTCGTCGAGGACTGGTGGATACTGGTACCCCTGCTGAAAGAACGCGATGGTGTAACTTGACTAACCACACTAGCGGATCCATGGATCATGATAGATAATGCACCTACATGTAGATATCCATGCAAGAAAGGGTTCAGTCACTCGCACGATTGTAATAATATTTCAATCCGGAAATGACTGCGCCAGCATTGACGTACATACATTCGGGAAACCACATAATTCCTCCAGCACCAATGGTATTGAAACTGGATGTATGATTTCGCCTGTTAGTGGTTAAGATTACAATCAAAGACGCGTGTAAACGACGTATGTCAAGCCAGACATCGCCATATTCATTCGATCGCTTTATCGGTTTACTCTGCTGCCTGGCCTGTGGATGGGTAAGTACTTATAGCACTACTCCTCCTCGTTGTTTCTCGAATTAATTCACAATAATAGCGACGATCGGAGTTCGGAATGAGCCGAGTCGGAACTCGCTTCCGTCTGATATGCAGACACTAATGTAATCCATCAACTTCCCATGGTGCAGAGAGGAAGGCGCTAAGCGTGCATGGCCTAATGTCGCGATACGGCACAGCCAAGCCCCGCTTGTCATTCGGAGTGATAGATGGCCGCCCTGTGTCTTGCCTTTCGGAGTTCATAAACCCTCCCGATACTCTTACCCCAAGCATCGTCGTCTCACAGATACTCGTTATAGCTGACTTTTATGTCTGGGGCAAGGTTTCGTGGCTGCTACGCGAACATACTGTTGTTGCCTATTCAGTTAGCTCAAGTGCGATTGTCCCAATTCCGAGGCTTTCAACTCCGATAGCACTTGACAGCTAGCAGCACCCATCTCATATACCAACAATAGTCTATGCGCATACCTGCTGTGCGGAATGGCGTATCAGGACTACCAGGAGATTCTGGCCGTGCCCCCTGCGACGAGTATGCCGGCCAATCATGTAGGGAAATACCGACGTAATGGGAAATTGCAGTCGTGCGAGCCATGTCGAAAGTCGAAGCTCAAGTGTGATCGCAAGTGTGCCCCATCCGTTTCCGACCTGATGCTAAGGATGCAGCCTGCCGCGGCTTAGTATTGACTGACCTATTCCGATTTAGATACTGTTCCTACATGTGGGCGCTGCATCAAGAGACGATGTGCTGATCAGTGCATATACCACCCCAATCCGTTAACACAACTGGTCAGTAGATGTTTCTCGCTGTCGTTTTCCATCATCTTCCTCTAAGCTGCAATCGACATGTGTGTCTCTTGTACTTCGTCTTATCGGCAACACACGGCTGCAGTACTACTCCACCGTGACAGAACGTAGTGGAGACTGTAACTTGGAATCGCTCATGTCGTACCTCCTGAGCGCGCCGTTGATAATCGCGCCCATAAGAGACAAGCCGCACACCCAAGGATACATAACTCTGCGCCCAAGTCATCTCCATACGGGACCGTGGCTGATCTTCAAGTCCCAGAATCGTGTATCCCGGCAATCTCCCAAACGGCCATTACCCACGCCGTCCGGGTCGACTGTTAACAACCGCACGGAAAGTGTTGTCCCGTCTGTCGAGGGTTTCAAGTCACAGCGTAGTGATGCATTCTCCTTCAACACTCATATCACACATGACTTCTCCACACAAAGTCAACGTGCGGCATCTGCCCCGCCATTTCGTCCTGATCTTGATCCAGCAATCGAGAAGGAGCCCGCGTACATCGGGGATAACACTTTCAAGTCCATCTTCAAAGAGAACCTTGGGAGCCTTGGAATTGTTACAAGCGATCTGGACTCTTCTGAGCAACAGAGCGATCCTGTTGCTGCCGAATCAATCGTCCAGGGATGTCGTCTCTTATCATTTCTCAAGGATAGGCATCTTGTGAATGCCTTTGTGACACAGTGGTTCGACGTCTGTGAGGGATCTGACGATGTTGCTCTTGAGGGCATCGTCAAGGTATGGTTGCGGAAGATGTGGCTGTGCCAAGGGGAAGTGCTGGAACAACAAGATCCCGACAAGTTACATCGACTTTCGGAACTATTATGGCGCAACAGTCAAACGCAACTTGTCTTCGACGGTAACACGACGGCTGAAGAGTGGGCAGACCTGGCAACTGGCCCCAACCTTCGTTGGGAAGTTGTTGGCATCATCGCTGGCATCATCGGTATATGTGCCACCTATTGCGATTCATCACATTCTATTTTCAAAGAACACAATGTGGTACGACTCACACTTGCTAAACAAGTTCACGCAATTTCGAGCGCCTGCGTATCGTTTAGTCGGAAGTGTAACACGCTGAATGACCTGTTCGTCTGGCTTCTGATTGAGGACGCAGTCTGCAACAGTATCCTCAAGGGCGGGCACAAGTTCGAAGGTTATAGCCAAGGGGGTGAGTATGTGTCTGCGATCGTGGCTTTGGGGTGGCACCAGGAGATCGAGGCCAATGATAAAGTCCCGTTCTTTCTCGCAGAACTCCGGAAGCGGACACGTTCTACCGTTTACTTTTCGGAGATTGGCAGCTCGTCGTTTCTCGGCCGGCCACCTCGCGCGTCATATCACTATTGGAACCTCGACCCGCCGCATGACCTGACCCACGACCAACTCATGTTAGACAAGACAGAGCTCGAACCAATTCTTGCTACAATGGATGCCAATGGCTTCAACACGGCGGGCGATCTTCATCGTGGTACTTGGATACGTGTTTGGTCTGGATTTGCTCCTAGGAGAGAAGAGATTCTCGATCTTGCTCTTCGTCGCTACAGTCGCGAAGAAATCATTCAGCGAGCAGCAGAAATTGAGCGGAAGACAGAGGAGCACTGGGAAAGGCTCCCCGACTGGCTACGCGAGGCAAGACATCAAAAAATTAATCCTGCTCAGCCATTGATGAAACAGTTGTACCTGACAATTTTCCGCCAAGGCACCCGGGCTAATGAACTGCTGCTGCAACGAGTCCTGCAGCGGAAGATACAGGCTAGCTCGGAAAGGATGATTAAGGTCGCTCAAGCAGTTTTCAAGGAAGTCCTCGAATTCGGAAATAGCCAAGACATGGCCTCGAGATATGGGCTGGAAATGTCGGCTATATTCGTCGTACATGGCCTTCGAGCTGCTGCCTTGATTGCCACCGAGTTGCTCAAGCAAGAGAAGCTCCCGGGATATTCGAAGGAGGCTTCCTTACCTCGTAGCCAGACCATCCAAGATCTATCAGTATTCGCAGCGAAACTGAGCTCCGTCGACCCGTCGGACGGCGGTATGTTCGAGCTGAGTCAGCAAGGCCGAAAGACCCTCACCCTCATCCTCGACATGATTTTGGCTCCGAAACCCGCAGAACAACCGAGCTCAGGGTCTCAATGCCCGGACCCAGAGAATCACCAGCAGCCGCAGCAAGCAGGTTACGGCCAGATGGAGATCGACGTGATCGGGAATGTTGGAGCACCTTTTACGCCTGGGATGGGCACAACGATGCCGTTAGAATTCAACTTCGGACCGCCAGATGAGCTGCTAGCATATGAGAACGACTCGATGTTTATGCAATGGCTAGATAGTGTGGATTGGGAAAGAACAGGGCCATGGATTGGATACTAAAGTGATATTTAATAATTTGATGCGAGCTCAGGGTCGCCGGGTACCTGAGCGTCGCTACGGTTAGCGAGATAACGGAGCTAGGCGAGAATCACTGGTTTACACCCATATGCTGGGAAATATTTCTGCGCAACGAGATACATACAAGGACGCCCAAAGAGCGCGAGCTGTGGAGTCTTGGAAATCAAGATTGAGCTGATTTGATATCGAAACTCACTAATAAGAGAAACCACAACGTTGACATGGAGTGCCTCACCAATAAAAATGTTGGAAATGTAACTTGGCGTTTGTGCTGACGGAAAACTGGCGACAATTTGAGGCGGCTTAGCGCATCGTCGGCAACTGGGGAGCCCTGGCAAATGGAATTGGCAGAGCTTCTTAGACGTCGCTTAGCTAGGACACGACAACAAACCTAAAGCATCATTAATTCCAGATTTTCTTTCAACAGCAACTGCAAAATTCTGCTGAGAATTTGATGGGTTCGATGGATTCATTCATAGAGCCGTGGAAACGGAAGCTCTGCGGCGCCAGCGACGCCAGCAGTCAGGCCGCTAACGAGCTTCCAACACATCGTACTGAAGCTCAAGTCGATTCCCTGATTTCGACGTCCCACCCACAAGCTTTTGAGCTCGGGACGGGAGCGTCCATCTACACCAACTCACTTCTACCCGCTATCTTAAAAGCACAATACGAAGTCATTCTAGTCACCTGCTTCTGGGCAACCTCTTCGACGCTCACGGCTCTGAAGGATACACTAGAGCAACTTGCGAGGCACAGGAACCAGCTAATTCAGGAGTGCGAAGCAGATGCCGATGTCCTTCGGCCACTGCGGATACGCATCTGCCTTTCGTCCAGATCACTCCTGCAGAAGCTGTTTCACACGTCTTCCAAGGACGGATATGTGTATCCGCCGGGAAAATGGCAGAGCCAGCTTGGGTTGCCGCATCCAGATGTCCTGAAGGCAGGCGCTATCGACCTCCAGGTCAAGAGTTTATTCTTCTTGCCCTTTAGCGTGATGCACCCAAAGTTTCTCATTGTGGACCGTCAAAAGGCATGGCTGCCAAGTTGCAACGTCAGTTGGGAGGCTTGGCTTGAGGGCTGCGTTGAGATTCAGGGCGATGCAGTTGCTGGATTGATGGCGTTCTACCGGACAGTCTGGGACAAGGACCTTGATCGTTCCAGCTGGGGCCCAATTAATGTATACGATCGAGTTTCTCCCTCGGTCGCATCTGGGACAGCCTCTGTAGGGCTGACTTCTATACAAAGTCCAGCCAGACGACTCGCGGCACTGAACGGAAAGGTGACCCCAACTGTGCTTTTACCGTCATCTCACCATCGGAACCCAAGGTACCAGCCTCTACCCTGGTCGAATCACCCAACACCTCCATCGACGCCTCTGAACGAGGCCGTCAACCGGCTACTGGATATGGCCCAGACATCTATTTATATGCAAACGCCAAATTTGACAAGTGCGACAGTCATGGATGGCCTCATCGATGCGCTTCGGCGCGGGGTCCAAGTCACCATTGTGACGAGCAAGGGGATGATGTTGCTGGAACAAATTGTGACCGCTGGAACGACTACATCGATATGTCTCCGATCTCTGATTCGACGTTATAAGAAGCTTATTGCCAGCGAACTCAAGGCGCAGCGAACTGAAAGCGCATCGAGTTCTGAGCCAATGATGGATCTAGAATCTGGTGGAAGAAAGATAGGACGTCTCAGGGTCTTATACTTCCACTCGGACCTTGAAAACAAGAGAAGGCGCGTCTCAGAGGAGCCAGTTCATTCTCACCTAAAACTCACAATCGTCGACGGCCAATACACAGTCCTAGGCTCTGGAAACATGGATCGCGCAAGTTGGTTCACCAGCCAGGAACTTGGCATTTTGTTTCACTCAGCCGATTTCGCGCAGGCCGTCAGCGAGACTGTTTTCGACGCACTGTTGGACAGGACAACGACTGTCTTCTAATCCCGAGTGGTCAAAGAAGCGGAGGGGAATCATTCTTGGATTTGATTCAGCGGCTGGCCTTGCAATTGATGACGCCAAGAGTATATGCGTGCTTCGACTACATGTACTCGGCGAGACCAACACTCTCATGTGGGAGAAGCGATAGCCAGCAGGTTCGTCGTCCGACCGACAACCGGTTTCGATCCCGGCAGCACGGCACCATGTCACATGAGGATTCAGCCACTGGAGTATATCCGAGTTGGGACATGCCCGCGTGCCCCAGTGGCACATAAGCGCCGTGTACCGATCCATGCTCGAGTGGCCGTATCTCCCAGCTGCAGGGACAGGAGCAGTCGCAGATAACAGCTGCCAGATAAGAATTAAAAGCAGAAGTACTGTACGTAACGGTAAAATGATTTGCACCGCTGTTCAATGCCCAGATTCTTGGGATTCGCTGGTGGGTCGATCGAAGTCCAATCTATTACTATCATTCCCCCGCCTCTAATATCCACCGAACCAGTCGCGGGGGTAGTAGTTTTTCAGCGTCGAGCCACGGACCCGGTCGTAGCACCACGCACAGCCATGTACATGTATTGTAACGCTGTTCTCATTCAATGCTCATAAACCTCGTCCAGGACGTTCTCCTGCTGGTTGTGTCTGAGTGTTCATGCACTCGAAGAACCTTCGTCTCTTAATCAAGCATAGAATGTACATAATTCCGAAAGTTCGAACGACGTGAACCGCACATATGGCACTAACTGGTACTGCGAAGACCCCACCTGCCGATAGGGACCCTAGCAGAGACCTAGGTCTTCTCCCACTTGGCGACGCATCTGAGGGTTGGCACATGTAATCATTTTGTAGAACTTGAAATTTCAGTCAATACCTATCCCTCGATTCAGCCTGGTCACCCAAAGCTGATCCTTCTTTCTTATCACTCACCACTAATGGATCTTGTAGCTGAGTTCTTCTCACTACTTCTCAAAACTTTGCATGAACGTTTTGCTAGTCTGGAACTGGGTTTGAGCCATATAAACTGAACTGCCGACGGGTTTGGCAGAAAACGGTCATACTATGGCTTCCACTGGCGTTGACTATGCCAAAACACCGGCTTTTGAAACGGCCAACGACAATAATAGTAGTGATCGCGAGAAGTACGCTGGAGACCGAGCGCCAAGTATCAACGAATCTCTACACACCGGCCAAATCGACCACACGCACCGGAAGCTCAAGTCGCGCCATATTCAGCTGATTGGCATAGGCGGGACGATTGGAACTGCATTATACGTGCAAATCGGCAAGAGTTTGATCGCCGGTGGCCCTGGGAGTCTCTTCCTCGCCTTCACACTATGGTGCAGCGTCATCCTCGCTGTTACTATCAGCATGGCGGAGATGGTGACTTACCTGCCCATCTCTTCGCCTTTTATTCGGTTTGCCGGCCGCTGGGTCGATGAGTCAATTGGTTTCGCCACTGGATGGAACTTCTTCATTTTCGAGGCCGCCATGGTGCCGTTTGAGGTCACGGCGTGCAATCTGATCATTCACTTCTGGAGCGACGCTGTGCCTGTCGGAGGCATCATTGCTATTATCATGGTGCTCTACGCTATTATCAATATCATGGCTGTCAAGTGGTATGGTGAAACCGAATTCTGGGCTGCCCTGGGCAAAATGCTGCTTATTGTCGGGCTTATCGTCTTCACGTTTATCGTGATGGTTGGTGGCAACCCACAGCACGATCATTTCGGTTTTCGCTATTGGTACGAGCCAGGCGCTTTCAACGAATACTACCATACGGGAAGCACTGGCCGCTTCATGGGCTTCATGCAGTGCCTGATCGCGGCCTCATTCACAATCGCCGGGCCCGACTACGTCTCGATGGCGGCAGGCGAGGCGGAGAACCCCCGAAAGGTGATGCCACGTGCATTCAACGCAGTATTTTACCGTCTGACGGCATTTTTCATGCTGGGATCCCTCTGCGTCGGCATTCTAGTCCCCTACAACGACCAGACTCTGAGCGATGCATATACCAATGGTGAACCTGGCGCCGCGGCCTCGCCTTACGTCGTGGCCATGAATCGCTTGGGAATCCCGGTATTGCCTCACATCGTAAATGCAATGGTGCTCACAGCCGCGTTTTCTGCAGGAAACAGCTAGTGCGTTGCTTCCTAGCCTTATTTGGTCTGTTGAAAATGAACAGCTGACTTACCCGTGTATAGTGTTTACTGTGCGTCTCGCTCGTTGTTCGGCCTCTCGCTCGAAGGCAAGGCTCCCAAATTTCTGTCAATCTGTCTGAAGAATGGCGTGCCCATATACAGTGTCATTGTGGTGCTTCTGATTTCACTGCTGTCTTTCTTGCAAGTCAGCTCGAATACTGCTACTGTGTTAGGCTGGTTCGTCTCACTTATCACAGCCTCGCAGCTCATCAATTACTGTGTCATATGCGCGACTTTCATATGCTTCCATCGAGCATTGAAAGCTCAAGGCATAGATCGAAAATCGTTACCATACATGGGCAAGCTTCAGCCCTACGCAGCTTGGTACGCCTGCATAGCTACATTTGTCATGGCTTTCATGGGCGGCTACACCGTGTTCCTTCCGGGGAATTGGGATATCAGCAGCTTCCTATTCAGGTATTTCAGTTCCCCATTATAAGGATAACCTCTAAACTCCGAGACTGACCTTGGCAGTTATATGATGATCTTCATTTTCCCTGTCCTTTTCATCATGTGGAAACTTATTCACAAAACAAAGTTCTATTCTCCGATGGAAGTCGATCTTAAGCAAGACTTGGCTAGTATCGAAGAATATACACGGAACTATGTACCGACGCCTTCGAAGTGAGTTATTAATCACCAATCGTTGACTTTCGGTGCTTACCTTTGTTAGAAACTTTTACGACAGAGGCCTAAATTTCCTGTTTGGCTGAGACTCACAACGCGGGAATCATGAACCAAAGATCCGCATCACCCGGGTTTACGCGTGCCTCGTATACGAGAGCATATGTAAATAAAAGCTTGAATAATATGAAACATTATATTCGCATCTATCCAAGTCTACACATATAATAACCTCAAGCTGTAGTATTTGGCTGGATTGATTGCGGGTTGTAAAAGAGCTCGGTAGGATCCACAGCCGCCTTGATCCGTTGCAGTCGTGGTAAGTTTACCCCGTAGTACGCGTCCTGGGCCATTGTTCGACTGAGACTCGAATCAGCATAGTTGATATACATGCCCCAGTCTGCATTCGCGAGAGCTGCCGTCGTATTTCCAACCCAGCCATCGAGGAACGGAGGGCCATCGGCGGGATACGCGCCTGTGTACTGACGATCATAGAACTGAATCAGGTACAGCTTATCGCGATGTGCGTACGATGACAGATCATGGTTTCCGTTGGTGACTGCCGAGTTTTTGCCCCCGTGCATATCCAATTGGAAGTACCACGAACGACTTGTTACCCCTTTTGCGACATCGAACCAATAATTGACAAAATTCTGTGCAGCCGTGCCATTAAGTCCTGTCAATTCCAGACTCTTCGAGTAGATCGTCTCTTGCTATCCCACATGTTAGCCCATGTCAATCCCAGGTCAGTTGGGGTGCTTACGAGTGAGTATGGGTGCGTCACATCCAACTTCCCATTCGCATAATGACTCAGCGCGTCCAGCCATCCCACACTCTGCGACTGCTGGATTGACCCACCCGTCTTGTTCAGAAGGGATGTCAGCGCTGTGTGCAGTCCTGTGTCGTCACCATAGAAGAGACCCTCGAGCTGTGTGAAATAGCTCGAAGCAAAGATTCGCATGTTCAGCTCGGCAGGCATCGTGTTCTTGACATACTCCTCGAGTGCTTCCAGACCCGCCACGCCATTGGCCTTTGTGAACGGCAGCGAAGCCGTGAACCACGTCACGTTCGCCGGTGCTGCGAAGGTGTTGAACTCGAACGACGCTGCGATGCCAAAGTTGGACCCGCCTCCACGCATAGCCCAGAACAGATCCTGGCTCTCGGTTTCGGAAGCGTGCACGACTGTGGAGTTCGCTAGGACTATGGTGATGCCTGCGATCCAGTCCGTTGCCAAGCCGTGGAGGTGCGAACTCATTCCAAAGCCACCGTGCAATGAGTGGCCTGATACTCCGACACTACATTTGTGTTGCGGTCAATTGACAGCACCGGCTGCGGGAGAAAAGGGGTTTGAGGCTTACCCAGGACAGGTTCCGTGCGAAAAAGCTCTCTGTCCCTGATTGTACAGCTCCGTCGCCGCATGGCCTAGTCTTGCTCCAGCTTGGATGGTGGCTACATTCGTGGTCTTGTCTAGCGTTACGTTATACATACGATCCATCTGGACCATCAGATGTCCATCTTCGCCTCCAAACCCGAGAGAGGTGTAGCTATGTCCGCCAGACTTGGCATTGATTTTGAGTCCCACCTTGGCGGCGCAAGAGACAGCGGACTGGATGTGCTCGACTTTGGTGGGGACCGCAATGGCAATGGGTGTGTAGGTCAGACGTGGGTTGTAAGGCGCGACGTCGGCTTTCCAGTCGTCGGTGCCCGGAGTATCGACAGGTACAGATGCGGCTGAGAGACAGTCGTCTATGGCAGCTCGCTTGTGGATGGCGGTTGCATTGGCTAGGGCAGCGAAGAACCCTAGCCATGGGATCGCGAGGCGGATCATCATTATTGCCTTGTGGTGTGCAAGTCTGGCAATGTGGTCAAACTACTTGCAGGAGTGAGTTGACCTTACGGGCTCTGCTTTCAGGGAATGCAAAGATATAAGATACAAGAAAGAGCATGAGACATATCGACAATGCCCTGGGAATGAGGCCCCATTTTGACCAGATTATCAACATGCTGAATATTTGTGAGGTCTGACGGTGATCATCCGCCTGCTGGATAGACGGCCATTTTATCCGAGAGTATATTATGCATCGAACGTTGGCAGACGAGAGCGCCGCTGCTCCGCTGATTGTAGTCGGATGTGCACTAGTCAGTGCAACGATACTTTGGGTCACGCGAGTGTTTTTCTCTCTCCAGAGCAATTTGGATGCAAAAAGGTAGAAGAGAGACTGCTGTCAAGAGAACATAGTAGATCGTCGTTGTGATATAAGAGCTCGTATGATTCTGATTAGCCTCTACGGTAACGCAGGCTCCCAAAGTCAGATGACCGCTACTGACCATCTTCCCCTGAGTCTACATCAGTTTCAGCTGGCATGCATGGAATTTGACAGCGGCGTACACACCTGCCAGATCACTTGACCGCGGCGTAAAATTTCTCCCAGTGGTCGATCCTCAAAGTTGTTTTTCTTCGTGTGCAGCACGTAGAAGCGGGACGGGATTCATATAAACATCTTTGGGGATGACTTGATTGTCCCATTTAGCCGCAGAGCGTGGGGTGCCATTCCCCAGGTCCGCGACTTTGGATAACCGCCATGATCTGCGAGACTAGCTGCTTTCGTGCACGGAGCTGTGTAACGACAGACTCGGATCTGCAACCAGCGCTTCTCGTCAGGGAATTTGTACCGGTCCGGCGCGGCAGCAGCTAGAGTGCAGGATCTCTCTGGGTGTTTCGTCGTGACCCCCTTGCGATATGCCATGTGGCCATGGGGAAATTAAGCCTTTGCACCACATACAAGATTGCCGTGTGCTCTGCTTTGTATAATGCCGGCGGCTTGTGCTGTCTGTTGACATTCGTTCATGTCTCTTTTCAACCACAATCTTCGCGACGATGCCGCTTCTTACGCCCATGGTCATAGTAGCCCTCGGGCTCGTGTCGGCCTCAGTAGCTGACAAGCTGCTGGTTTCTCACTACACTGGACAGATCTACTCCCTGGATTTGACGGTCAATGGCGGTAATGGCACACTCAAGAGCACTTCGTCAGCAAGTGGCTGTGGGAAAATGCCGTCGTGGCTAACCTTGGACTCGGAAAGTGGGACACTCTACTGTTTCGACGAGTCTGGGGCAGGACAACAGGGTGTGAGCGGGGGCGTGGTCACTTCGTACACAGTGAACACGGATGGCTCCTTAACACAGTCAGGACAAGCTAACACCTCAGGCGGAGACGTTCATGGATGGTACTACGGAGGTGCTGATGGCCGAGGATTCATCGCCACGGCAGAATAGTGAGTCTGTTTCTCGTGTGGCAGCGGTGCAGGGCTAGCACGACTGATCTATCATTATAGCGATGCATCAACCATTACAACTTACAAGCTACCATTTTCCTCCAGTACCCAAACACTACAGAAGCAGGAATTCACAATGTCTGCTCCAGGACCTAACCCAGACCGTCAAACAGCACCTCACCCACACTCTGTCATCACGGATCCCACGAGTAATTATCTGCTGGCACCAGATCTTGGTGCCGATCTCATCCGCGTATTTAGTATTGATGCTACCAGTGGTCAGCTGACAGCTTGCACGTCAGGACAAGCTGGTGCGGGTGATGGTCCGCGTCACGGGGCATGGTGGTCACCCAAGTCTGGATCGACGGACGGGCAAATGCTGTATACAATCAACGAGCTGGGCAACTCCGTCTCTGCTTGGACCGTCTCGTATCCCAGCTCTGGTTGTCTGACACTCAGCAAGACCCAGACTCTCTCTACATATGCAGCGGGCAAGTCTGCGCCAGCTAATTCCAAGGCGGCCGAGGTCCACGTCTCCGGCAACTTTCTCTATGCGGCAAACCGCAATGATCAGACGTTTGGCGCCAAGGAGGACTCCATCGTCACGTACAGTATCGATCCTGCGACCGGTGCCATCGCGTTTGTCGAGGCTACGAATGCTTACGCATGGTATCCGCGCACATTCGCGATTAACAAGGCGGGAACGCTTGTTGCTGTCGGTGGGCAGACGTCATCAAATGTGGCTATCATTCAAAGGAATGCGACCACTGGGAAGTTGGGAAGCCTTGTAGCTAATTTGGCGGTTGCGATACCTGGAACAGACGGTGGTGAAGACGGGCTTAGTGCTGTCATCTGGGACGAGTGAGACCATCGCGGGATCGGGCTCAAATAGAAGTTACGTATCACTAAGCATTACTTTATGACTTATCTACAGCATCCGCTGGCTCTCTATTGGTTGACGGCTTCTACTTCCATCGCCTTCTATAGTCACCTCCAGCTCATTCTAATTTGTGCTCATTAAAGAAACCCATTATCCATGTAGTTGCATTAAACGATGTGAGATTCTGACCCCCATTATCCGAGTTTGGGAAAGTCGCCGGCCAGTCGTGTGGAATATTGTCTCCGTCGTAGACATGCTTCACCAAATCATTCCCATACGTATAGTTCATGCCATTGACGCTGTTTGTGGTCGGGACTTTGCTAGCCGTCGTATTGAGACCCTCCCGCTTGGCCCACTCTTTGACCCAATATTGGATATCAGGCAAACAAGCTCCTTTCCGGAACGCGCCATGATAGCTAATCGTCGGGTCGGCACCACCGTGGAAGGCAAGAATGGGTATGTTTTTACGGCCTGGAGAACAAGGTATTGGCATCGACTCCGGGTTGCAGTTGGCTTTCTCGGTGATGTCGGCGTTGTAGTAGGCTCCCGACACGGGTGCAAACGCCGCAAAACGAGTTGAGAGCTGCGGGTCGCAGGCAAGCCGGCCCACGAAACCAGCTCCTTGGGACTTTCCTGTGGCATAGATGCGCTTAGTATCTATACAGAACTGTGATTCAATAAGGTCCAGTAGAGCGCTAGTGAAAGTAATGTCGTCGGCTGGCGCGCCAGGTGCGCCTTGCCAGGTTGTGTCGTAGTCTGCATTCATCGCCTGTAGAACTGATTAGTGTTATTTCCTGTGCAGCAGCACGACTTGCGTACTTACACCTTGCAGATACACGACAATATGATCTTCGTTGAAGGCAGGTTCTGTGAGGCCGTCTAGGGCTCGCTGTTTCGCGATATTGCCGCCTGCTCCATGGTACGAGAAGATCAATTTGGATGTGGTGTTGTAATCATATGTGTTTGGGACCCAAACGCCGTACTCCCGGGTGAGATTCGCGATTCCAATGGTGGAATTATTAAATGTTCCCGGTGTCATTGGCGACGGCGAGCCGCATGCGGTGGTATTCAATCTGTACTGGGCTGTGACCACCGTGATCGGCGCCAACAAGAGAAGGCTAGACACAACAATGTTCATCGTCATGATTGCTAACACAAGTGATACACCACGAGGAATGGAAAGAAATTACAAGATCGGTTCAATGCATTCAATATATATACCTAGCACTTAGAAGTCATTCACCTACTGTCTCAATCCCGTCTTGCGTTCACCCATTCATTCACTCCCAGACACGCCGCACGTAGGAGCCCCGACACGGGGTCTAATGCCATCATGGTGAATTCACGTCCCATAGGGCTTGTTTGAATCACCAACAATGCGGCTCGGGTGGGAGCATAATCACATCACATATTATACATGTCTCAGACCTAATCTGCGATGGCGGCGCTAGTTAGGCTGTCTATTGGACGGCCCACGATAGTGCCCTGCTCCAAGGGTGCCAACGCTGCGGCTAGTTCCGAGCTACTATTGAAAAGCATTGTTATACTCAGTTTGTTGGAAGACGGAAATAGATCATGTTGCGTGCGGGATTAAAGGAGTTGTGTGGAGCGACTATTGTGATGCCTTGTGCACCTTACAGGACTAGCGTTCTGTTATTGCACTGGACTGAGATTAATTTTTTCCTCTGCAAAAGGAAATCGAACGATTTCACGGGTAGCTGAATATAAATGCAGGTTTTAGTTGCATCTAAGAAGCGGAACATATGCAAGCAGTCGGGTACCGACTTCTAGTGATTCGATCTGCAGAATTGGTGGTCGTTTTCCCATTAGGCTCTGAGACACCCGTGCCAAATCGGTCCTATATGGAAAGGAAAGACTCGGTCTTCTAGTCGTGTCAGTTGGGATCCGCTTTCGATTGTTCTCAGCATCAAACAAGCGCGGAGTGAGGCTGCGCTTGATAGACCAAGTGAGCTGAGCTGAGCGCAATGGACAGGGGTCCCAGTGTCTTGGGCAGCAAGCACATGGGCCACAGTGAACTCAAATTTGACTTGGATTACGGAGTTATACTTGTCAGCCTTCCTTTCCAAAGCAATGAAGATAAGGCTTCATCGGCCAATTATTCAGGTAGTAATGAAGCGATACATTGCTCAGTCTATTGAAGTTATGTCTCATGACTAATAGTCAAGTCACAGCAGGACATGGCGCCTTACGCAGTCGACTGCAACAGGCGGCGGAGTTCATTGCCTCCCGTTCCAGGCAGCCTCCATCAGATGAACACAATTTTGGAATCGATGAACACGAACAAATCCGAAATTGGAAGTGCCTACATGTCATGTATGTATGGTTGCAAAAAGCTTCGGTCTCAAGCACTGCAAAATGCCGTGATAAATGTGGATACACATGACCCCATTTATACTGGAGCGCTGAAGAAAGCTTGGCGCCAGGTCCCTAAGAATAAAGTCCCCGAAACCGTTGCGTTGCGTTCGGCTAAAACGGCAGGCCCACCCGGGCCTGGAACACTGGGGTTCGCCTCAATTCTGACATCAAAAGCTCCAGTTAAAGTTCCCAAGCGTATGTGATGATGACGACAGAGCATAACCTCTTCGTTTACGACTCGAAGGGAGAACAACCAGGTTTGTGCATGGAAAATCAGGTTTGAATACCATTGGCCAATTGGACCTGCGCATACTCAGAAAACCCGGGGCTTCTGACGCTTCTTTTGTGAATGCAACCTCCGCAACGGCTAACTGCTGCTTGCTGCCCTGTTTCTTACCTGGTTCTTGATGTCACTCCCAGTAACACAAGCATAACCAAGAACTGGGCAGTTGGATATTGACTGATCAGCGAATATGACGTGCCAAGATGAGAGGCCGCCCGGTGATGGGATAGATATAATAGAGATGTCAACACCCGTCTTCGTGTTCTCATCATTATTAGTTATAGCACAATCTTAACACATCAACATCAACCACAAAACATTTCTTCAACACCTGAAGATTTCGATCACACATATCTCCCATCAATAACTCAATTGCAACATCACACAAAATGGGTATCGGAACCAAGCTCAAGGATGCTCTCCAGGGCGACAAGCAGACGCACCACACAGCCACGGATACTACCAACACTCCTGGTTCATACCCGTCAGAGGAGGTACCTCGCACTCACAACCACAACGAGACACACGGCCATAGCCATGGGTTGAACTCAACGACAGAGCCTAGAACGGAGAAGCTTCCTGGAAAGAACTCTGCAGAGTACACCTACGGTTCGAAAACTGGTACCGCTGGCAACACAACCGGTACCACGGGACGTCACGGCCACGAGATCCCCGGAACCCACCAGGATGCTGGTCTGGGCCACAAGGGAGTCTCGGGTGCTTCCGCTACATCGACAGGCAATAAGCTCACCAAGGGGCACAATGATCCTTACTGGGGAGACTCGGAGCGCCGCACTACCCATGAGCCAGGCACTGCATCTGGTGCGTATGGAAGCACTGGCAGTGATTTGAATGCTCGCGAAATCAATGATAGGTACAACAGCACCTCACAAGGGGGTGACTTTGGGCATACCGGTGCTTCCAGTCACAACACAGGCCGCCACGAGAACTTGACTGGAGGTACTACTGGACGGGACCATGACCGTTATAGCACCCCAGGCAACACTACGCACACATCAACCACTACAACCACCGGTTACGGTTCCTCCAACACCCATGGTGGCGGTTTGGGATCCAGCGGAGCTCCCGAGGGAGCCCATGGCCCTCACGGATCTCGTGTGGCCAACGCTGCTGATCCTCGTGTCGACTCCGATCGTGACCACCGCGCTGCTCCGGGCACTGCTGGCGTTGGCTCTTCCGGCACAACATCCAACCTGCCTCACCGCCCCCACGACACGGACACGGGCCGTCGGGATTATAAAACTGATGAGTACGATGCCCCTACCAATTCCTCGGGTCGCGGCCATACAGGAGCAGGTGTTGCTGGCGGAGCTGCTGCCGGCTATGGTGCCTCCAAGCTGGCAGACCGCCACCATGAGCACGATGCGCGCGAGAAGGATCCATCATTCGGAGGCCAGCAGTACGGCGAGCGACGAGGCAATGATGCCTACGACAATGTCGGCTCGCGGGAACATGGTTCCGGTGTGGGAGCTGGTCTGCTTGACCCACACAGCCGCAACACTGCTACGCAGCCAGGTACTGGTGCCGGAACTAGCATGCTCGACCCATATGGCGCAGAGTCCGGTAGCACTGGCCACCACACCGGCCACCATACCGGCCATCACACCGGAGCCGGTAGCGGCCCGGGTGCAGGCACAATCCGTCTGCAAGATTCGTACCCAGAAGGCCACCAGGGTCACAGCGCAGGTTCCGGTCTTGGCCACCACACTGGCAATGGCTCTGATCTAGGCGCAGACTCTCACCTGCAAAGCCAATACCCAGAGGGTCGTCAAGGCCACAACACAGCATCATCTGGCCTAGGCGCTGGCAGCGGGCTGCATGAGTCATCTCACCTTGGCCACCCTACCACCGGTTCGGGTGCTGGTGTGTCAACAGGCTCACACGTACCGGGTGTTCGTGAGGGCCATCATGCTACATCTGGATTGGGTTCAGGAGAGCATGAGTCCTACGGAAGAGATACAGGTTCACACAACCTGGGCTCGGGAGGAAACTTCAGCCAAGACTCTCCCGAATACAGCCAAGAAGGCAGCAACCTTGCCAAGGGTCACTTTGGCCCAGGTCATGATGGTGCCAAGGTGATGCACAAGTGCGACAAGTGTGGCCACGATAATGATATTTCCAAGCACTTCCGTAAGGATGCTGTGTATCGCATGGGATAAAGGCTATATGACGGATGAGAAAAGGATGGGAATGATTGATGAATACCTTGTATAATGATACTTGTATATTATTATCGAAATAATTTACATGACTTGTTTGTTGCATACATCGACGTCTTTCTTGCTTTAATAGTGCACAAGTCAGCTTTTGACTCAGATGGAAAGCTGTTTATTGAAAGGGAGTGTTACAGTAGAATGACTGATGTGCCTTTCATATCATATGATTCTTGGATCGGCCAATGAGATTTAATGCTATGTCGAGTACCCATTATTATCGTAAGTAGCATGTAGCATTTATCTCGGGTTCACCTCGGGTTCGTCTCGCATACTACCATTTGGCCAGTTATAACCCCAACGGCAAACCGTGCCATCCGAGAAGCGAGGCATCATACTTGCAAAGCTACAGGTTATGTCTTTTCAGTGGGCATGCAGCTCGCTACTTCAAAGGCCGAGCCAGTTGACAAGGTGAAGATTCTGGTAGGAGGAGCATTTGTTTAAGCCTCGGCCTGCTGATCTAAACGGCCGTAAGACTATTCAAGATTTTGATTCGACCAAGAAAAATCTGCCAAACGGGCCTGGCTTCCAGCTATTCGGCTGTTCTCCGGCCAAGAAGCTTGATCTACATTGAAGCTATCACTCATTTCCCCACAGAAACCCCAGATCTCGCTACGGTACCCCAAGTCACGCCTACACGATAGCGCGGGGTAATGCAAGGCGTTGGAGAAAGTCGGTGACTGGATCCTAATCATATCGGCTTTGTAAACCGGCACTTGCTGTTAGTTCCCTTCGGTCCAGCTGGATGTTCTCGTAGTAGTATCTTTCTGGTTCTGGGGATCAGTTTTAGGAGATGAATTCCAGAATACGGGTAACAGCACTCTTTGCTCTGAGGATGACACCGTCATTCAACAGCGACAGTGAGTATAGTATAGTATACTAACCGGCCGCTGGACGGCCTTGAAGTGGTCTTGTCTTCGAAACAATGGCGAAGGAAACTATGGACTTTACACACGCTAGCACATGCTGGTCGTCATTGGTACCGGTGCTCGCGGGCCCCCCTAGCCGACAAGGGTTTGGGCCCTCGAGTTGCATACTATGTACTGTAGTTTTCCATGGTGTCGTGTTCCACAGATCTTCATATTAAGAACGGTTGCGTGTATGCGTGCAGGTGGGATCAGCATTCCTAGAACCTGGTACTCGGTATAGAATTCCCCGACGCGAATCTCGTGGTCCTATGATGCCACCGAAATATTAAGCACATCTGCGAAGCATTTAAAATCTTGGGGCTCGGTGCGGTCTCTTGCTCCTTGATTCATCCGTGAGTTCGGTCTTACACACTTGACCATTGTCGACGCCGAGCATGAGACTTGATACGCTCATATACGGCCAGGGGGCCTTGCTCACACTTGCTGCCGCTGAATCTCAGTTCAGCGAGTATATCCTAGCCCCTACATCAAGAACATTGGCGCCTGTGTCTGTGTATGGGACAGGAGGTGACATCCAAGATGCTTCCGCCCTGGTCGACTCCACTGATTCTTCGGCGACGTTCAACGGAGATGGCGCATACTTGACCCTAGATTTCGGCAAGAACATTGCCGGAACAGTTAGCTTTCAGATCAATTCATTAGAGGGTGACGATGAGGCCATTGGGTTTACGTTCACGGAAAGCTCTGAATGGGTCAGTGCCGAACACTGCGATGCCACACAGGATAGTGGTCTCGATCTGCCGCTGTGGTTCAATCTCAGCGGACCTGGACTATACGCAGCCGACAAGGCGCATCAGCGTGGTGGCTTCAGATACTTGACCGTCGTGCATAATGCGACCGGTACAGTCAGTATCTCCAACTTGACTGTCTACTGGGTAGCAGCCCCTGAGATGGAAGACCCTACGGCATACACTGGGTACTTCCATAGTGCAAGCGAAAAGCTAAACCGAGTCTGGTACGCTGGTGCATACACGAACCAGCTATGCTCGATAGATCCAACCACGGGCAATTCGCTTGGGCTTCCCCTTTCCGGTTGGCACTACGACTACACAATATCTAGTGAGTACTCTGCATGGCATGGAAAGACTTGGCCTTGAATATTCCATATGTACTGACTTTGCTTTCAAGACGGCACTTCAGTTCTGGTCGATGGCGCCAAGAGAGATAGACTTATCTGGCCAGGCGATATCGCCATCTCTGGTCCGTCGATCTTTGTGTCAACAAACAGCCTCGACCCGATTCGAAATGGCATTGAGGCTCTTCTTCTTCAACAACAATCCGATGGACGTCTCCCGTATGCAGGCGAGCCGTTTAACGAGTACGTCGGCAATCAGACGAACACCACGGTGTTTTTGTGGAGTTTTACGTATCATTGCCATACGCTGAACGACATCTATGACTACTATTTGTTTACTGGTGATCTCGAATTTCTTGAATCATACTGGGATCAGTACAAGCTTGGAGTCAACTACCTGCTGCGTTTCTTCGACTCGACAGGTTTGGCAAATGTGACGTCGAGCTCGGATTGGTTGAGAGTTGGTATGGGAGGCCACAATATTGAGGTATGGCCGCTTCATCTTAACCCACCAAGGACGTACTAATAAATTCTCTAGGCCAACTCGATCCTCTATTTCACACTACAGAATGCCATAACGCTCGCTGGTGTCGTAAACGACGCAAGCGATGTTGGTAATTGGACCACATCCGCCGCCGGTATACCTCCCGCTGCAAACTCTTTGCTCTGGGATGACGAAAGCTCGCTGTACTGGGACAACGACACCCAGAAAGTTCTCCATCCACAAGATGGCAACGCCTGGGCCGTCGTAGCAGGCGTAGCCAACGGCACCCGCGCAGAAGCCATTAGCGATGCCTTGGCGGCGCGCTGGATACGGCCGTGGGGTGCACCGGCCCCAGAAGGCGGCGTAACCATATCACCTTTCGTAACCGGTTTCGAAGTGCAGGCGCACTACAAAGTCGGACGTGCCGATCGAGCCGTGGATTTAGTCGAGTTCATGTGGGCGGACTTCATGCTCGACGATCCCCGCATGACGAACTCGAGTTTCATTGAGGGATATTCAAATAATGGTTCCGTGCATTACCCAGCATACAGCACTACTGAACGGGTCAGTCACGCCCATGGGTGGGCGACGGGGCCGACTTCAAGCTTGTCGTTTTTGGGTGCTGGAATTCAGCTCACTGACGCGGCGGGCCAGACCTGGAAGATTGCGCCGGCTTTGGGTGGGCTCGAGAGTCTGGAGGCCGGATATGAGACGCCCCTTGGCACGTTCGCCGTGGAGTGGCAGAACAGCACTTCTGGCTTCACTGGATCATTTGAGACGCCTGATAACTCAACTGGGGTTTTCCAAATGTCGATTACGCCGGGTTGGGCGAAGCTGTCGCTAAGCGGCCCAGGATTCGATTCTGAGGTCGATGTTACTGATCAATCATCGGCAAGCATTGATGGCCTCGCTGGTGGCAAGTATACTATCAGCATTTCGTAATGTAGCATTTTAGTTATCAAATGAATCCGTGGTATATGAAACGTATGAGGCCGTGACCGAATAGTCAAACCATTGTGTACAAACATGAGGATTATATCATGAATGATCGCTCTACCTGGGGAGACACAAAAACCATTGGTCAGACTCTGACTGCCCCATGGATCAGATGATGGCCCTTGAGCAGATTTGCGCAGTACCAGAAACGATCCCCAGTTAGTTGGGTCTAAATGGGACACTTCTAAATGCAATCCCGCTCATAACAAACACACTGGAAACAAATTAGAAGTAACAAGCATCTATATCATTCTACTAGGCATTATCTTTGGAGTCAGCAGAAGTATAAATGGCCGACATCTTGCGTGGCTCTAGTTAAGACACTAAAGTTAAGGTTTAGTGAAAACGTTTCTTTCCATACAACATGCTTGCCGATAAGGAACAACGAGGCCATTGATGCTATCCAGTTTGACTTCCTACTTAAGTTCTCGCTCATTTCGTAACAAGCCTTTACCTTTTTTCTTCTTTGTTCTCCCACTACCACTCATCGCGATATTCAACATCAACTTCAACCGTTATGAATGTTGATATGATTATAGCCAAGCTGATCTGTAAGGCCAAATCCAAGAAGATGGTGGCGTTGCAAACGAAGCCCGAAAGTACTCACTACACCAGCATCCTGGGTGAAAGTTTGATCGACATCGAGCCAGAATATGGCCAACAAACGCGTGAGCCGCCGACACAAGCCGGCAATGGGAAGCTTTTCGCGGAATACGAGGCTCAAACTTCAACATTCTTGACTATAATCCCTGTGGCTGAGAGGATGATGTCTAGGCAGCCATGGGTGGGAGAAATGTGGATCAAGTGCGACGATGTCCCCATGCTTATGCGCGAAGGGCTAAACATTACTTCGGCCAACTTGGTACTGGAAGAAGGTTATATCGACTTGCACCAGGGACCAGAGGAATTTCGCGTGCAACCCGATTGGCACCTCACACGTCACTTCTATCTGCGAGATGTTGAACAAGAGCCACCACGATGGGTCGCGATATTGCAGGCTCATTCGGACTCATTGACGACATTGCGCGGCATCAGACTGGACACAATCTCATTCAGAAACGTCAATTCTGCATACGCTTATGGGGTTTCGGGCAAGAGTGTTTATCAATACACAAGATGGGCACCGGATGAGGCCTTCAACGCGATATATGATGACATGCCTCTGGAAGGATGGTGGCCGTGGCCAAGGAGAGAGCCTCCGAATACCAACCAACCTACTTTCGAGGTTCTCCATGGCCCGCACAAGATATTCCGATTAAATCCAAAGCGTGGAATTTCCTAGACCAAGGAGAGAGCCTCCGAATACCAACCAACCTACTTTCGAGGTTCTCCATGGCCCGCACAAGATATTCCGATTAAA